>WOGP01009926.1:274-10517 GCA_015342065.1 Leptinotarsa undecemlineata
CTTCAGAAGTTGCAAATACCTTCAAAACGATGGAACAAAACTATTCAAACGAAGTTCTTATGAATTTGTTTATTATTTTTGGACAGCATTTTTAGAAGTCATGATTTTCGAACAGGTAGCAAAGTGGCATGATTTCTGGCATTGAGACCCATACATATGTTGATGTGGAGGTACTGCTTTAGATATCTGTAGGTGGCTTCCTCCATGATGGATGCTCACTATATATTTCACTGAAAAGGTAAGAAATTACTCAAATATATAATTCAAGCATCAGTAGATAGGGAATATTAATAGGTAAATATTAATATCTCCCAACTAGGAGAGGGTGTGATAAACGTCTGTCGAAAACCAACTACTTATCTGGCTATTACCACGCTGGATATTGAATTATATCCGACAGACATTTATGCAAGATTCCAAACAGAGGCTAGTCTCGCAGATATTTTTCGTTCATCCAGCGTGGTATTAACAGGGGAAGTAATTGTTTTTTGACAGAGTTTATCACACCCTTCTGTGTAGGTAGTTGGGAGAGATTAATATTTGGAAACTTATTTCGAGTTTTGATATATGGGATGTTTCTTCACGAGATGGAGCTGTTACTAGTTAACAATCTTTCTCTCAGACGAAGGTTTCATATATGTAGCCCAGCCTTGTTGAACTTAATCGAGTCCCAGACAGGATCTTTCCTGTACTGATGAGAGGTAATACATCCAAACCCGCGGTCTACAGGTGATACCACTTGAATAATTTCAGCATGGTCCTGCTGCTGGATGAACGAGAAACATCTGCCAGACTAGCCTCTGTGAGGAATCTTGCATAAATGTATGTTAAATATAATTCAATATCCAGCGTGGTGTTGGCGCCAACGAAGTACTTGTTTTGCAACAGATGTTTACCACACCCTACTATGTAGGTAGTTGGGAAAGATTGATATTTCAAAATTTATTTACAAATATTTTTATACATATATAGCTCTCCTCGATAGTTTCCACTTTCGATTTCTATCGATGGATAGGTGGACTTGCATGGTTTGTAAAATTCCTTATCTGACATCGTTTTATTATTATTTTGTTTTTGGGTAAAATAAAATCATATTTATTCATGATACTTCTCTAGAGAGTGAAAACCTTATTGCCTGCACTCATGACAATTTTGCGTAGCCATTTCTGAAATCTAAAGTAAGTTCCAAACTCAATTTTATCATATTCAATCCTTCAATTTTTAACCTCGAGTGGACCAGTGGATTTAAAGAAGAGGGATTAGAAAGGCTGCCTGGATACACAAAAGCAATTTCTCGTTTAATGCCAATCTTTACTTTCAAATAAACCACCTTCAACACCCTTGATGAACTTTTGATCCAACATCAAACCACATTAAAAGCAATGTTTCGGTTTGCAAAAATCTATTTAGTCACGTTCATTATTGGAATCTGAAATTTTTAAACTAGGAATGAGCTTGAAACATTCAAATGCAAATGATCATGATGAGATATCAAACAATTTATTGAAAACAGCGTTTTCATGTACTCTGCAGTCTTATAACGTACAACATGACCTTGACTACTGAAACTGAAATTTGTCCGGATAGTTAAACTGGCCAAGGTAACATCAATTTTTAAAAAATGCATAGAGACCTCTATGAAAAATACAGAACAATCAGCTTGCTTTCAATTATTTCCAAACTTTTTGAGCTAAATATAAAAATGCAATTTTTTTTTTCATGAACTAAGAAACTTTTTCCAGGAAGTAACATGGTTCGTTTGCTTAAATAATGAGTTGTTATAAAAATTAAAGACATGGTACAAGAGAATTTGCTCTAGAACTGACGAAATTCTGTTTGGAAAATAGAGGTCAATCAGTCAGTACTGGAAATACTTGCAGTCAGTTAGTAACCATTAGGCAGGTTGAACTTTTGATATTCGCTAACGAACTAATGAAATATTTTCTAGGACTGTCAACAATTCAAACAGTAGCGTATAAAAGCATCACCATTTTTATGTAACAGTGTTAAAAAAAGTTGTATAGAAGAGGTAAATGAACTCAACATATATCTAAAACAACATTGATTAAGTTTTCCATCAACTCGCCGGAACATTTTTTTATCTACAAAAACAAGGATCTGCAAGTTGAACTTGTACTTTCACTGAAATGTTAGGACTCACATTGGACTACAAACTTCCATGTAGTTAATTGAGAAAAACTACTATGCTTTAAGGTTAATGGCTAATTTCTGCAGTAAAGAGATTTTACTAAAAACTTTCAGTTGTGATATGGAATTTTAAATTGGAGTAAATATTTTAGTAAAAAAAAATTGCTAGAAGAATCGTTGCTGGTATTGAGTGGACACATATATAATATGTAGAGATGCAATAAAAAATCTCAAGGTATTAACTGTTGCTGGTCCCTATATGAATTATGTATAAAAATAAATTCAAACAAGCTTAATACACGTTACCAGCAACATCATTATCCAACTCGTGCTCAATATTCATAGAACAACTCTTTACCAAAAAAATGTTATTTTGGACCTAACATGTTTATGAGCTAGATGATACAATTAAACAATCACTAAAATTGAACATTTTCAAATCAAAATTGAAAAAGGTGCTTATTAAAAAGAACTGCTACATACTTGATGAGTTTTAAATACTTTTTTTTTAAATAATCTTTATGACAATTATCACAACTGTGACAAAATTTAACCTTTTTTTATATATTTTTCTTTCGTAACATAACATGGTTTTATAATTATAAATGTATGCATAAGTATATCTTTCATATTCAAATTATTAATAATATTTTTGAACAATTTCATGTTATAACTCTTTCAACCCCTAGATGACTTTCATGGCATTGTACATACAGAAATACTGTAAATCTAACTTTTTACGCTTTTAACAAGGAATAAATTTTCTGATGAAAATGTAACTTTAATTTCCGCATGTGATCAAAATAGTACAAAGAGGAACAAGGTGAAAAATATATGAAACTGAAAAAATATATAACATTTGGATAACTAATTGAAAATTATGACTGCTCAGAATACCTTATATCCGAAATGTGATGAAAATTTACATTCAAACCTCACTTCCAAAATATTTACCTCCCGCACAATAGGAATGATATTTGATATGAGTCTTTGTGATAAAACTCTTGTCACATATACCACAATGGTAAGACAAAGGATCTGATGTAATCTTTATATGTTCAGGAACATTAATCAAATTATAAGGCCTCTTTTTATCTTTTTCAGGATTCTCTGTTTGTATTGGCAAACTATTCTTGTTTTGTGCAGAAGTTTCCAAGATGTTTTCTATGCAATCATATAATTTAGATGGTATGGTATTGAGACCATTTTGATTAGCAGTTGAATAAGCATTTCCATTAAGCTGTATAACTGCAGTGTGATTATTCACGAGGACTTCCTGCTGATTTTTTCCATTTAAATCAACGCCAATTTCTTCAGTTTGATCGGAAGGTTTACTGTCTCCATTTGAAAGTTTATCTTTCACACACAGTTTACACTGAACTTCGTCTTCCAACAAACAAACTCTACATTTCTTGTGGCCACAGGAATCTTTAACTATCCTATTAGAAGGACCAGTTGCTGTTTCATTACACTGTGAACAGATATTTGACTGCATATTTTGTTTTATAATTTATGGAGTATCTGGTGAAATATCTCACATTACAGTTGAAATTAAATATTGTTTGAGATTTGTATTATAATTATTATTACTAATAGAGAATAAAATCTATCGATGAGAGTACTAGTGTATTCAACAAATAGTAACTTTAAACATGATCATTTATATGATCTAAGTGTAAACATCAAACAGTAAACAGGTGACATCTCGTTCTCCATCTTTCTCTATTCCTGAATGGTCATTGCTTCCATCTCAGGCACATTCGACCACCATTCCTCTTGTTTCATAACTGCCGCACCATGGAACATAAGCTTCGTCTGTGGGCGCAAGAATTCTTCCGTTATGCAACCCTGCGTCCGTTTTTGGTTAATTATTTCTGTGCCCTGCTTAAATTTTTTTGTGTACAAGTTCATCACAAATTTCACAAAACATTGGTATAATTTCAAAAAATACACCTCACGATTTGATCTCCACAAACTATGGATCTTCATCAAGTAACGGCCGAATGGATCAGAAAAAAAATACATTGATATAATTTATTAAAATTAGTTAGGATATAATACCGAGGATGAGTAACGAGGGTATACCCCCACCCCCTTTTTATATTTTCATTTGACAGTGATTGATTGAATGAGAGAACTCTGTGAGTCCTCATCACTATTATTCCATTTTCAAGTGCTTGCCTCAAAGCCCGCTAATGAACAATGTATTTTCTTCTATTAATCAGGATAGGTATTAATTTGGGTATTTTTGAATTGGAACTGGGTGGAATTATATTTTCTATGAGATATGGCAGATCTGAATGCGCATCGTGAAGTTCTTCTGGGTAATGGACATCTAATTTTAAGACATAACCCTTATTAGGACCATCATCTGAAACGCCCATGATATCCAGTTGAAGAATTTCTTGTTCGGATAACCATGGAAACCCACCTGTCGGTAATGGGTGGAATATACTGTGACCATAGAGGTTGGTAGCGTCCAAATAATTGATGAGTGATTATATTTAATTTTCATCATAATCCGACAAAAAACGATCATTGGCAATATCTCCATGTATATCCTTTTGGAAAAAAGTTATTATGTCAATATCTGCGAGATATTCCACCTCTATACCGATATATTTGAGCATGGCATATCAAGGTATACGTGTCTCATTCAATTGATCATAAAAATCGGATTTTGAGAGTAGCTCAGTACAATATGTAACCTGGTCAAATACTTAACAAAACTATAGTGGAAAACTCCTTTCTGCTTCATCAAAAGAATTTTTTTTATTATCCGGAAAACACATCCATGTTTCATTACATTGCTCATCTGCCAAGCTCTTTCCTAACTGCTGCAGTGACGACGCTATTAATCTAAAGCTTTCAGTAAATCTCAGCTTCAAGAATTGTTTTTTCAATTTACCAAATTTATCGTTTGTAGTACCCATCAATAGATGCTTAGTGAAAGAAATGTAATATTCTTTTGTTTGACCGATGCCATTCACCTTATCCTGATTAGCGCAAAACTCTTGTGGCTGTCATAGCCTCTCAAATTATGGGAAATTATTGTAAAGAAATTCGGTAACTTGTAATTCAAATTACATTGAGAATGTGCAGCTACATATGTGTTCCTTCCCGTCAAGTAACAATGATCTCTCACTCTGGCATCACTCAATTCAAAGGGTTTCTCACAGCTACCGCAAATATCAGCGGTTACTATTTAATTCTCCTTCGATTCCAGTCTGGCTACAAATACGCCAATCAGTATCAATCAGTATAAAAATGAATAAATAATTCATTTATGAAAGAACGTGAATAATCCTATTCATTTATATGCTTCAGAATTGATTCAAAATCGGCATATAGTACGAAGGGAACTTTCAACTTCCTTTCAAAGTTTTCAAATTTCAGTATATTTTCTGGTACACCCCTCCCGCATTCATCAACTTTCATTTATGTTGGCGGAATGGGGGTAGAAATAAAACTGCAATCATTTAACTCATGTCTGAATAATTTTCATTTGTCTGAAAAATACATCAAGCAACCATAACAAAAATACATGCTATGTCCATGAGATGAAATTTGTGATGAAACTAATCTTAATGATCTTCCATCAAGATTAGTTGTTATTAGTGGTTATTACCAGATTCATCGGTGATGTATATTTCGGTTCGTTGTTTTCGAAAGTTGTATCTTACCCATAAACATCGACTGAACACCCTCCCAAGCGAAGCAGAAATGGTCTTCGTTCCTGACATTAACAACTGCCTTCTTCAAACAATGAATTCTGGAAGTTTGATATAGGAAGATCACTTTGATAAAAACAACTTTTTCTAGAGTCAACCTGCGAAAAACAGTATTTGTTCAGAGACTTAAATCTTTTAGATTCATATAGATAATATACCTGTATCACGTTTCTGAAATTTCACAGCTCTAGCTGACAACGTATCGACAAATGTTCTATATGCCTCCTCATGGTCGTTATATCGATCAACAATTTGATTTTGGCTGTCGAAAGACTTCACCGTTAATATTTCCTGCTTTTGAAGTATGTACCTTCCAACCAACTCCATGTTCACCTTCAAGGCGTTATGAACTTACACCATTGCACTTTTGCACTTTTTTGCTTGATGCACACATCTTTGTATAGAGTTTATTTTTAAATTGATTACTTTTTGCCTTCTTTTCCAAAATTCCCACATTTTGTGTATGAAGATGGAGAAGTAGAATGCCATAACCTTTCTTTTCCAAGAACAAGGTGATATGACAGTGTAAAAGTAAAATTAGAGTTTTTTTTTAAATAAACGTTATTTAAATGAAATTTAAGTGCAACGTTTAACATTTAACAATCACAAAATACTTTGTGAATTACACCTGCTTTGAGTCGTAATGAGGCTGCGAAAGAAATGATCGAATGCCAGTTAAAAAAACTAACCGGGTTTTTGTATCATTTGGATTGAACACACTGATACGGTGCGCCACCGATAATGATTTCCGAATTGATGGATTACTGGTTGCCTAAATAAAAACTCGCACACACAAGGAGATTTTACGATTTGTTTGAACGTGATGTATGATATTATCCAAGGAAGTAGTTGTTTCCCAGCAGGCATTTGTAGGGACAGTTTCAAATGGAAGATCTGATAATTCAAACAACTTCAAACTGATGTTTTATCCTAGGGAATGTACTCGTTCATTATCCAATAATGAATATCCTTGTGATAGGGTTTGGTCTACGTCACTGATTGTCCGTTTACACACTGCTTCCGAATCAACTAATCAAGGAAGGAAGTGCTCTGATACTATTCAAAATTTCCAGTTTGTACATATAATATTCGCTAAAAAGATATCGGCATTTCAAATACTTTTTATTAGAGTTATTTATTCTTCATAAATATTGTGATATGCTAATATAAGTATTTATTAAGTATAAATTATACTTTAGTTTATCTTCTAATTATGAATAACCTGTAACCATTGTTACTGAGGTGGCGGAATAGTCAGAATTCGACAGGGAATAAGTCATAAGGGGAACCGAGCAGGAAAGTGGGAAAACAGTACGTGGCATCTCACCCTGCTGTTGTGTGCAAAGGAGGCAAAGGCAGGCAAAGAACAGACCACGTCCTTTGGTGCGCACTACGGCTAGCCCAGCAGAAACTCATATTATCCCTTCCTCTACACTAACAAATAATTTCTTAGTTGTTATTAGATACATTTTTCTTAATACGTAATTATTTGTTTACTTAAAAAAACTCTCTTATATCCATTTTCAAAAAAAACACACGCACAACAATGACAGACTCACAATTTCAATGCACAAGACAGACAGACCTAGCGTAGCGCTGAGAATGAATGCAAGTAGCCACCGATGAAGACGTGGAAAATTGGCTGATCAGTTTTCCTCTCTCTCACCACGGATTCCGCCCACCCGTCTATTTAGATCAGGGTTCTTGACTACTTTTTTAAAGTTTTGGATTTTAACTGAACGTTTTACGATTATTTTCTTTTATAACAAAAAACTACGCTATCCTTGCTGTTATGAGTGACATTTTTTAAGAGTGAGAAATTATGTTGAAAAAAAGTTATATTAGAGATCACATCTCGTATTGTTGAATTTCACAAGCCATTTTTCAAGCCTGCTAGTTTATTATGTCTTATAAGAAGCATCGCAAGCTATGAAGCTCGTCAGAATTGTGCTAGGCGCAAATTGAGCGCGTGTAAGCTGACTTGCATGCGTCACACGCTTAGTGTGGATAATCCGCATATTGAACACAACACGGACACACCCTTGGGCGGGAAAAGTACGCGCATATACTTCGCGTCGCTATGTCGGCCATGTTGAAAAACACTGGGCCTGTCAAGTTTGATTTTGGTATTGGTATTGGTAAATAGTTGTAATATAACTAATCGATTGAAATTTATTAAGGGCTGGAGAATTTCCATTAATGGATTGACACAGTTATGGATCATTGTTAAAGAATCTAAGTTTGAATACCTCTTCACTCGTAGGATCAACCAGGATAGTGTGGAAAACTTTTTTGGACAAATAAGACAGCAAAATGGGAATTGTAGCAATCCAACTCCCATTCAGTTCCAAAGAAGTTTCAAAAAGTATTGTGTCTGAACTTATTGAATTCTGGAACTGAAAACTGCGAAGGTGATACAGACCAAATTTTGTTGAAAATAGCAGATTTTCCACGGCAAATTAGATCTGAAATTGAGGAAGTGATCACTGTAGAAAACCCACACAATCCATTAATTGATACAGATTATAGATCTCATGACCTATTACAACAAAATGTTATTAGGTATATATGTGGGTACCTGATGAATAAAACTCTAAAAAGCCATTGTTGTGATTGTTGCCTTCAGTATTCCAGAACATTTAGATGATGAATCTTTGTATTGTTATTTTAGGGCTTATGAAAACGGTAGTCTGGATACCTTTGGAAATTTAAAAATGCCCCATAATGATTTCGTCTATTTTATTTTAATCTTGGAAGTAAGCTTTCAAAATAATTTTGAATATTTTCTCACTCAGCATAATGTTCTACAACGATTCGTAACTTCCTTAAAAAAATTTGTTTTTGTTCATCCTTGTCAGAATTTTCCTCTTTTTCACTTACTGAAATTATATAGTAGAGTTAGACTATTTTATTCTCTGAAATGTATTGAATGTTGAAGATCCATATATTTTCAATAAAAAATTTACCATGAATATCTAGAATACTTTTTTCACAAAGGTCACGGAAATTTTATTGAGATCCCAGTTGACATGAAATTTAAAAAACAATTTACATAATACTTAAAGAATCTATGATAGTTGAAATATAACTTTCAAAAACTTAATATTTTGTTTCAATTAAACTGTATTCAACTTCTACTTCAACAAATCATTGGAAATAAGAAACAAAAACCTTGTTTATCTGTTTAAAAAAATCTGTTTAAAATCTGTTTTTTCGTTAATCAGCTGCCCTCTCCCCACGAACGACAACTCTCAGAAGTTGAGAAACTTGTGCGAGCTAAGGACTAACGAGGTCTTACCTTTTAACGTGTGATTCCTAACACGGTTGCAGATCATCCCAGCTTCAACCAGATAAATTCTCTCGAGAAAAGTATCTGGTCGAGGCAGGAATCGAACTCACGATCTTCCGATCGAGAGTCGGGCGCGCTACCACCGCGGCCAATTCCACAACTATTTATCAAATGAAGCTCTCTGAACAGCTGTCATTTGCAAAAACGAATTTGTCTGGGTTACTAGATTACATACAGATTTCCAAGTTTCAATGAATACAGGTATTCAAGACTACACCTACACTATACTTTTTTGTACAGTACAATATACATGATGTGTAATCTTATAAATATTATCTGACCGATTCAAGGTTCATATGTGAATAATAATATACAAACTTTTCAAGTGAAAGTTGTTTCTATGTAATACAAAGCCTTCAGGAGTAGTAGTATTAGAAGAAACCTTCCTTCCTTTTTGTGAACAAATTACTTATATGTGAAAGATACCAGATACACATACATGCATGCATGTATGTATGTATGTTTGTGTGTAGGTACCACTAATAATTTTTTTACAAACAATTGCATTTTTATTTGAGAGTTTCAGTTACTAACATTTGTGAGTCGCTTGTTGAGTATGGTTTCTTTTAATCTGATTGATCAATTTTTCTATTCAAGTGAGTTCATACATAATTTCAAACTGATTTTGATCATATTTGGAATTTAGACGACTCCAAATACAAGTTCAAGAACAAATTCAAATAATATTTGATAGAGAAAACATTTTATTGCGTTTCTGATTTTTATGATTGACTTTTTTTTCAATTTCTACCCTGTTCCACACTGTGAAGTATTATGGAACAAAGCTGTTATTATTGATAGAAGTGGTTCAGAATTTTGTAACAATTGGATGGCGATATTCAACAAATGAGGTATGCTGACAAAAATTAAATAATCTTCAGTTGAGGATCATACCAGACTATAATCGCCCTCAATGAAACCATTTGATTAGAGCTTAATTTCCCATACACCATACTCGTACTCGATGCACGTTTCAGTAACCAAATTAGCATCTTATTAAATGATATTTAACATC
>WOGP01009927.1:0-10517 GCA_015342065.1 Leptinotarsa undecemlineata
AGAAAAACCAACGAAGTACTTGATAAAAATAGCTGCGTAAACGCAAGTGAAACATAAGTGGAACCACCTATTGGTGTGACACCCAAGTCAACTTTCCAAGTTTTTTATGTCAGTGTTGGTGGTTTGGCCAATCAACCGACAACTGCGGTAGCAGAAATTTGGGAAGCTATCCTGAAATGTCATCGGAAATCGAATCCACATGCTTCTAGAAATGATATGAAATCTAGAAAGGTTAATGCAGTTAAGCTGCTGGAAAATAATTCCATGAAAATCAAAAAATGAATAGATAAGTAATTTTTGATCACTCCCATATTGATTTCAATTTAAGAGCCACCGGTAGACAACTGTTTTAGCCTATTGGGCATCGTCAGTACCGGGCAGGTGGTCCTCGATTGAAGACAAAATGGAAAAAACCAACGAAGTACTTCATAAAAATAGCTGCGCAAACGCAAGTGAAACATAAGTGGAACCACCTACTGGTGTGACACCCAAGTCAACTTAAAGTTTTTTATGTCAGTGTTGGTGGTTTGACCAATCAACAATCAAAAAATTATTTTCTTATAAATACAAGTATTCTACTTAAAAACATACACTTATTTATTTGCATGCTATTTCCTGAGCTTTTCAATCAATTGAGCTCAATGAATTGAAAAAAATTTAAAAAATATTGTTTTTGTCAGATTAAGCGAATCACTCTAGATAATCGTCAGATTACGAGACAGCATGTCTAAAACATAAAGATGGACCATATATATCTCAATCTGACTAGCTTGAGTATTTCAAAATGATGAATTTTTCTGCACATTATAATAATGACCGCGAGTTTGCTTCAGATCGAAATCGTCAGATTATTGATAAAGAGCTTTTTTTGTTGTACTTAACACTCCCTTAGAAAATCTGATATCTTCATATACAAACTTACTAATGAATTTTGGCAGGAACTGTAAAAAGTCGAAACTTTAATTAACACAATCTCAATGAAATTCCTTATGAAAAAAATTACCAATCCATAAATCACTGGCGGATACTAGGGGCATAGAGTTCAGTTTGTGTTATTCATTAACAGTGTGAGCTGGAAGATTTGATTGAGGAAATGAGAAGAATTCAAAACTGGTTAGTGAAAAAATGCAAAAGTTACTGTATCTCACTTTCCAGAAATATTTTTTTCTAGTGGTGTATTAACAGAAACGCAGACAAGTTAATAATAATGTAAATCCCTTTTTCATTGCCCCAGAGGAAACTTCGATGGAAAACACACTTTCTGTTTCATCAAATCAGTAACGTTATTCAAATTGTGACATCCACTATTTGATAGTTAGAGACTTACCCACTATTTGAGATACAATGAAGTCGTTCCTTATCATAATATTTTCTCTTACTACACTGCCTGATGTAAATTTCACGGAAAACACCTCTAAAAGTAGCAATAAACCATTCAAGCTCGCCAAAACCCGGCGGTAACTTCAACTAATAATCTAAACAATACATATGCATCAAAGTGTACAATGAAGTCTGACGTTCATAAAGTCGTAAAGTGGATTTAGCAACTCCAAGGGCTCGTAAAATATGCATTCCTCCCTTGAAAAAGTAATAGAGAGTAAGTTGGATATTACAGCATCATCATCTCCAAGCACTTCGTGGCTTTTTATAATTACCTCGGGAAAATATTGTGGCAGTTCAGGACCACAAAACTATGTCGGAATTTTTGACCAGATTCTGTATAATGTTGATAATAAAACTCACATCTCTGCATTTCAAGGAATGGTCTGAAAGCGGCGAATCATTTTTGCCTAGTCTGAAGGACCTTTCATGTTGAGCATTCTGTTTTGAGACATTTCGGCCATATTGTCCAACATAAACACTATTACACTCCGAACACTTGAGCCTATGAACTCCATTGTAATGTGGTCATCACTCATGTGAAGGAGTGCATTGTAAGTCATTCTAGCGAGTATTTCTGATTTATTGGAAATAGAATACTATACTTTTTCTGTGACTTATGTCAGGAATATTTCAGGTTGAGTTTCAATTGTGAAGAATATTCCAGATGAGAATGCCATAACGAGAATCAATCTAAAATACTTTCTATTTCTGTTATAATATTCAATTCAATTCAAAGGTGCGAAAACTGATTATATAAAAAAATAAAACTACCGTCAGGTAGATTTGAATCAGCGAATACTAGGTTACAAGCCACTAGTTCTATTAACTATGCCACTGAGATACAAGTTAGTCTGACATATAATGACAAAAAAATTTCGTCAGTATATTATAAATTTCTGGTAGTTCTTTCGCTCCCACTTTCCCAATCTATATTTACCTTCTGACTCACATATTCAAAATTATACAGGGTGTTCCAAATCAAGTCATCACCATTGCCAACAATGTTATTATTGATACTACAAACTCGGTTAGATTGGCAAACTGGTAGTATTTTTAATGACTTTCTCGATGCAGAAAACAAAAAATATTGATCTTTTTAAATATTTCATAAAATAATATTTTTTCAATGGAACACCATAGATATATTTCATCATGCATTTCGATAGGTAACAACAATTTCAACAACGAAGCTTTTATCACATTTCTTCCTTAAAGTTGAAAATGGACGACTTATGTGGAAATATTCACCTATTTATTTCATTAGTACAGAACATTTCTTTGTTTGGCGAAAAAAGAACTATAAAATGTCGAATAAATTTTCAAAAACACTGCCTTCTTTTTGAACACATATTTTGACCCTTCTCTTGACACTACATGTTGCTTTCAACACAATTTGACTATCAATTCTAATATTTATAGTTTCGATATAGTTTTTCAGTTCATTTCCATATTATTATGTTTTATTTCATACACCTCATTTTCCTAAAAACCCCAGAAATGAAAATCCTGAGATGTTGAGTCTGGTGAACGAGGTGGCCACTTAACAGAACCATTTGTAGCAATCTGTTTCCAAAACAGTCTCGCGACATTATTTTACGCCACTCAAAGTATGTGCTAGTGCTCCATCCTGCTGAAAATAGATCAGTAATTGTTGATAAATTATTGTAACGGGATCCGTTAGAAGAACCATGGTAGAAACATGGATCGATAATTCTGGATCTACATAGACCACACCAAACATCAATAATAAATCGTATTTACGGATTGTGGAGACTAAAAATGGATTATGTCCATTCCAATAATGAAAATTCTTTACACATCTAACAATATAAAAAATTTGCCTCATCGCTTCATATAATATTTCTAAATTATCTTAGATCTTGTCTGCGTTCATTCATATATCACCGACAAAACCCCAGTCGTCACCAGGCTCTATTGTTTATTCTGAATCCGTTGAAAAACAGAGAATAGAACAGCTTTTTCTCTAGATAAATCTCTGGTAGAGTTATTATTTGGATTTACCTCAAAGTAGGCTAAAACGTGAATTTCTGTATCTTCATTCAATACCAAACGATTTTTAGGTCTCCTCTTTTCAAAAACTTTTTCGTTGTTCCTGAATGGACTATGAAGCACAGCAAAAAATCGCCGATTAAGTACTTCACGATCGGGGAATGAATTATTGTAATGTTTGGGTGGTTTTTTCTATTTTTCTGCCAAAACCAAGTAGGACTCAAACATATCACATTTTTCTTGATGGGAAAACAGCATTTCTAAAACTATTTGAACAGTAGCTTACAGTTACAGTAATTCATGACATTGTCATGATATACTTGGGAATATTTGACAAACAAAGTTTCAAGACAACTTGATTACTGATAATACTTTTGTTTTATCGAGTCAAGCACATTTTTTCCAACCGCATTAATATGACGCTTCAGTTTTTTCTGTTCCGTACAAAAACGGCTTGAATGTTATCATTTTGACAGATATTTGATTCACAAAATGTACACGGCTAGTGGATTGACTTTAAAATGGAAATAATCGTTTTGTAAATTAGCACCAAATAGCTCAGTGGTTTCAAGTGAGTGGTACGACATGGTGTCGGGTTTCACAAGTTCAAATCCCAGCGCAATATTGTCTTTTTGCTGTTAGTAACAAAATATTATCATTCGCATAATTACCAAAATTAGATGTTTGGACAATCATGACATTTGCCAAAATAAAGAAATGTTTTGTACTAATGAAATAAGTGAACATTTCCACATAAGTCGGTCATGTTCAACTTTAGGAAGAAAGGTGATATGATCTTTGTTGTTGAGAATTTTTTAACGAATCGAAATGCATGATGAAATATTGGATGTTCTATTTAAAAAACTATCATTTCAAGAAATATTTTCAAAATCCCACTGTTTGTTTTCGGAATCGAGAAGGCCATTAAAAATGCTACTATTTCGCCTATTCAACCAAATTTATAGCTTCATTGAAAACGGAGTTGGCAATGGTGACGACTTAATTTAGAATCTCTTGTATATTTTAATACGATCTGTCAGTTTCATGACTGAATTTGACATTTGAAAACACATTTTGAGTAGGTGAAATATCATGGCTGACTTGTGCATGAAAACAAGTCAAACCACAAAACTGCAAAACTGAAGTTGGCCTCGAAGGTAGTATATTGTTTATCTGAGCATGTATCTGTTGAAAATATCACATTTATATGTGATGGATTTGACCAATACTTGATAGAAACTCATAGCTTATTCAAGTAACACTTTATTCTGAGATTTCCATTAGACAGTTTACAAAACCACAACACGTGTTTCGCTATACACTAGCGAAGAACTTATATAACAAAACATATGTCATGGTTTTGTAAACTGTCTAGTGGAAATGTAACCTAAACGTGTTACTTGTATATTTTCACATTCAATTATCTCTGATGAAGGTCTAGTTTATCTGGAACAATATTTCCTTCTCCAATGAATTTCAAGTTATTATTTATTTCAATAATTTTGACATTACAACGGGCGTATTAACTTGTTTCTCTGTTTCCTCTGCTAGTGCATCTACTGATGAGCGAGTTTACTATAATACCTCCGTCTGCACGCGATAAATACCTAACGGGAACTCATCAAATTATAAACAAAAATAATTATATTTTGTTACTGCACTCACTTGTAATTATAAAGCTCATCTATTATCATCGCACTATAGCAAATTATATCATTTTCACTGAATTATCATCAGGTTACAGAGCAAGTCGCATGTTTATTCACTGTGAATGATTCATATCACGTACGGTTATTTAAATGAAAATTAAATAGACGGAAAAACCATTTGAGGGAAAACACACCTCATAGAAATTCAATTAATTTCCGTATTTGTCCAGTGAAACGACCTGCCCCAGTTTTCGCGTGGCTGATTTTTAAACAGAGGCTGAAGTACTCTTCATTTTATATGAATCCCTACCCTAGCCTGGAAAGAGAATATTTTTCTGGGCTTTTGCAACAAGCGGAGTTAATTTTAATTAAAAATCTCAATGACTACTATACGGAGGATGGAAATTCATTTTAATAGTGTGAAAAAGAATATCTAAGTGTCTGTTTCTCATTTCACTTGTATTGATGACTTTTATGCTGCATAGAACTGAAAAAAGCTACTGTGAGGCTTGATGAGGCGACATAACGGACTATGAATGACGCCTGACCCAATTCCATAACAGAGTTTTTGAGTACAAACTGCATGGAAAATAGTGATTATTGTATAATTTAATATCCAAGCAATGTGTCAATTTTGAAACTTAGGCTATATCTCGCGGACGAAAGCTGATATCGAAAAATGCTTGAAACCGTTTCTAGGATAGTAAGGGAGAACTAAAGTGACATGAAAGAAAACTCACCTCCATCAAACCCTTGGCCCCACCCAACAAAACACAAAAAATTTGAATTGCAAACCCCTACTTGTGATACATCATTGAAAAGACTATAAAAAATTCTATCCAATGGTATAAATGAATATTGTACATGTTGAAGCAATAATTGTGAAACTTTGGCTCAAATATTCAATGAGGTTTTTTTTGAACTACAAATTTATTAAAAATATTAATTGAGTAAATGTTCAAAGTGAGTTCCGTTGTTTTGTAAACAATGATACAGCCTATTGTCAAAGTCTGCATGAACTTTAATATCAACCGGCTCACTATGACTACCTACACTATACTACCTACACTATGCTACCTACCATTTTTTCAAATGATCCGTGTCCGTCAATACTTTTTTTGTTAAGTGAAAACTTAATTTGCCGTTTTTGCAAAACAAATTGGAAATATCTGTTTTTTAGGTTCTGTCAGAGTCAATAGTTTTTGTTTTTTTTGAGACTTTTAAATGACATTAGTTTTCATCATTTGTACGATCTGTACTGTCATTCAATTGTAGTTGTCACGATGGTTTGCAGTATACCTGAGCGCGTGGAGATAATTTTCATATTTGCCTCCCAGAACCAGTGTTATAAAAACAGCTCAAATATTTCATGAAAGGCATCCAGACAAAAATAAAAGTCAAGTGTACGTTCGCGTTTTGGTTGAAAAGTTTAGAGAAGCGGAATCAGTGCAAAATAAAAAAAGGAATGCACCAATATTACTGAATGAAACAACCCAATTTGAGGCTCTTGGAAATTTTGCAATAGAGCCTACTGCATGAACACGTCAAGTACCCGCAGTGACAGGACTTTCACATGAGTCGGTTAGAAAGGTGTAGAAATCATATAAGTTTCACGCGTACAAAACACAAACTCTTCAAGACTAGGCGATGATGATCCAGACCGACGAATTGAGTTTTACGAACTTATGACTGAAAGAATTCGCGTTGAACCGGAAATGTTAAAAAATATTTGTTTCAGTATTGAATGTACTTTCATGCTAAATGGTAATGTAAATAAACAAAACTGTCGGTACTGGAGTGATGCGAACCCGCATCGATTCAGAGAATATCACACTCAATATCCTGAAAAAGTGAATGTTTGGGCAGGAATATTAGGCGTTGCTATAATTGGTCCCTTGTTCATACCAGGCAATTTGAGTGGCGACATTTGTCTCGATATGCTGGAAAGCACCATCGAACCTTTGATTGTGCATGAATTAGAGAACCAAAGCGACGACCAAGGCAACCTAGCTGTAGACATAGATTTGATGCACGTCCAACAAGATGAGGCACCTTCTCCATCTATACAGCTCCAGTTAGGAACTGAATGGATACTAATTATTCAAACAAATGGATTGGAAGGAGAGGTCCGATTGAGTGGCCACCGAGGTCACGAGACTTGGCGCCACCTGACTTTTTGCTGTGGGTTTATCTCAAGTCAGTTGTTTGTAAAACTCAACCTGCGTTACTTGCGAGAAAGAATTACGCAAGCATGTCGCGCCATTACTAGAAAAACATTTGCCAAAGTTCGTGCAGAATTTGAAAATAGGCTGTATTATGGTTCACGGAACAACGGAACTCATTTTGAATATTTACTTGATTGATATTTTCAATAAATTTGCAGTTGAAGTTCAACAAAACCTCATTGAATATTCCATTCAAGTCAAAGTTTCTCAAGTATTGCTTCGCCCTGTACAATTATCATTTATACCATTGGATAGCATATATTATAGTGTTTTGAATGATTCAACACAAGTAGGGGTTTGCAATTTAAACTTTTTGTGTTTTGGTGGGTGGGGCCTACATGTTTGATGGGGATGAGTTCTCTTTCATGTCACTTTAGTTCCCCCTTACTATCCTAAAAACACTTTCGAATATTTTTCGATATCAGCTTTTGTTCGTGAGATATAGCCCATAGTAAGTTTCAAATTGACACACTGTATAAACTTTTTGATTTGATGCACTATTTTGGAAACACCTTATACTCACAAAATCAGGTAAATGATTTCGAAACTTTCATTCCTCAAAGAAGAATTCCAGCAACAGCTGCATGAAATCGAATAACGTGAAGTTCAACCAATATATCCTCATGGAAAAGAGTGATATACGAGCCATCGGCAGTATTGAGAGTGTTCAAATTTAAGGAGAACCGTAGAAGTGTATTGCCCTCGGGGTATATTAACAATAAAGCATGAATCGGGATTTTACGGCAACCCCTGAAGAAACCCAAATTGCAGATAAATTATAATTTATGGGAAGGGTTGATACTGTTTATGATTGGGCCTTCAAATTGATGAATTTTATCGGTATTCTTATAAAAGGACATTTGATATAAAAGTTGAAAAACGAGTGGTAAAATCTCTCTAGGGACTTTCACATTTCATTCCATTAAATTTTATGAGACTATTGAAGTTCAGAATGAGTTAAATACGACTTCTCCATCACGAAAAAAGTCGTTGATGGAAGGCTATAATAACTTTTTGGTAATGATTACCATCGATTGTATTCATTACCAGTCATCATTGTATAATTTGAATAGTTCAGTTTTAAGTTTGACTTGCTACAAATGTTCCAATGTTATGTAAAGTGGTAAATAATTATCTAACTTTATATGTTTTTACCACTTTTATTTATAAGTAACGTTACTGCAGTTTCGTCCTATAAGGACATTTTCAAACTTATAAAATGCATAAATGTATGCAATAAATGCATAAGTATGAAAATGTCCTTAAAGGACGGAACCGCAGTAAAGTTAGTTACAAATAAAAGTGGTAATAACATAGAAAGTTTCAATTCTCTTATCTTCATTATGATTTTCTACCACGTAGTAACGGCTACATCCATCAATTTATTGAAATACATATATATATATATATCTGAATATCTATTTATCTGTCTATCATCTAATATCGGACAGCTCAGTTTCAATCTCCCATAAACCTCAAAACTTGTATTTGAGATGGTCATGAAGGCATGTTCAAAGTGAGCTGTCTTCAACAACATTCTGAATTTAGAAAGAGATATATCGTTTAGAGGTTGATATCAAGTACAACTCAGCAGTAGACCTTCGTCTGTTGATGATGTACCGATTATATATTCCAACAATCCTGTAAATAAAATTATGAAGAGAAATGAATGAATGATATTTGAAATATAAATATACGCTTATTTGTGAAAAATTCTTTCTGAACTTGGAAGTACTCTATTTTGCATCTTAAGTTTTTATTTGAGTGTTAATTTTTCTTAAAAACATTACTTTTACTATCCATGATGATGATTACATAATGCTCACAAAAATATTTATTTCTAGCCGTTGCTTCCTACCGAGGTAGCTACGGTAGTGATAAAGCTGCAAAAGTTCTGGCTCATTCCTTATGGAAAAACACGTGCAAATTTGAGTAGGTCCATTCTGGCGATTTTTGGACCTCAGACCTAGTTCACATGGAAGGGACAAAGATCCGCGCCTCGTCTCTGCCAGACGTCCATTCCGTGTGAACTGGGCCTTAGACTTACAGAGCCCACTCCTCCACTTTTGCCGTCATACACTCGACCACTCAGGAGCTACCGCGTGTACAGCGGAAAATTCAAATCAATCGGTAGATAAACAAAGCGTCTCCGAGCTTAAAATCTCATATATTTTCTTATGTAGATGAACTTTTTGAAATTTTTATGACATCCGATTGGAACCTTGTGGAACACCCAACTCGACGTAGGCGTGTTTCTTAGAGTGGAAGAGAGAAACGGGTGACGCAATCGATGCAGAGAAGGGAGAAAATAAGTATTGTAGAGGTTCAAAGAACGTGTACCCCTTTGGCACTCTGCCCCACCCCTCGGGCTCCTTTATCACATACCAGTCAGGTAGTAATCGGCAGCTAAGTGAAATCAAATCAAAAAAGTTCAGCTCCATAAGAAAATACATGGGATTTTGAACTCGTAGTCGCTTTGTTCATCTACTGATTGATTTGAACTTCCCGTTGTACGCACGGCAGCTTCTAATTGGTCGACTGTATGAAGACAAAAGTGGAGTAGGCTCTTACAGTTTAAGAGCTAGTTCACACGGAATGGCCGTCAGACAAAGACGATACGCGGACCTTTGTCACTTCCGTGTGAACTGGGCCTGAGGTTTATAAATTGGCAGTCTACTCAAATTTGCAAGTGTTTTCACACAAGGGATGATCCAGAACTCTTGCAGCTATATTACTTACAGTGTTAGCAAGTAGAACGCGTCTAGAAATGGAAATAGATAGTGTTATTAATTCCATCAAGTAACGGGTTACTCCATTCAAAACATTATTAAAAGTCATCAACCTTGCTTGTCGAATGAAATGATAATCGAAAATCTGAAAATATATCAGTTGTCGCATAATTTTTATCAACATATTTTACCATTTTCTTCAAAAATTAAAGGCTAAGACTCCAAAACAGAATATGCTTGGCTCTCAGAGACTACCGATGCATCATTCTCAAAATTTAAATCAATCACTGACCTAATCGAATTCAAACAATGGAACCAAATATTCAAAAATGATTTTGACAAAATTTTTGGACTCTGAGACAACTCGAATGGATAGTGATTTCAATAAAGCTCACCTATACAATGAACAGTAACAAAAAAAAACCGATTGATAACACAACACAACAAAAAAATATTTTTTGAATGTTTCCTACACTAAATTAGTCAATTTCCACTAATTTTGGGGTGATAAAAACGAAAAT
>WOGP01009928.1:0-10515 GCA_015342065.1 Leptinotarsa undecemlineata
TTAACGTGTGATTCCTAACACGGTTGCAGAATCATCCCAGCTTCAACCAGATAAATTCTCTCGAGAAAAATATCTGGTCGAGGTAGGAATCGAACCCACGATCTTCTGGTCGTGAGTCGGGCGCACTACCACCGCGCCAATTCCACAATGTCTGTACAAAGCTAATAGGGCTTATCTGCTATCAGTGCAGTGCATATTTTTGTCAGAAATATCGTTCCTGGCTATTTTTTGTAGCAATTCAAATACCAGGCAGTTCTATTTGAACCATCCTTAGGCTTAATGATCTGGAATACGCTCCACAATAGTTGCGTCAACAATTATGTACTATCAATTGAAGCTTTCAATTATTTCGCGTTTTAGGAGTATTAAGGAAAATTAAACTTCCTGATACAATGGTTTTACACGTTTGCAGAAATGGCAAGATATGCATTCAATTCTGGGTAAGTTTGATCAAGCTGAAACAAGGTTTCAGATGTAATTAGACAGATCTGCAAAAAATTGTTTTCTGCTGTGTTCTTGTGAATTTTCCCTTCTTAACATCCAACAGTAGTCTGCCGTCATGTTAACATTCCAGCGACCTTGGTATCTGCATTTCATTCCTGTTATGTCTTTTTGTAACCATTCTTCTTGTTCTTCACTTACAGCCCCTAGATTTTCGAGAAAGAGATAGACTTTGACTCTCATGTTGCAGACTAACATTTTGTAGTTTTGTTTCAATTCAGCAACCAATATTTTGTAGTTTAGGTTTTTATTCCAAGAAAGCCTGTCATGACAAGCTCAAATAAATTCCAGAAATTTTTTTCTTTCATTTCCATTTTAGTGACAAAACTTTCATCTTTTAAAAGTTCTTTATGTCACGCCAAACGAAGACTCCTTCTTTCAGTTCAGCATCTAATAGACCGGGAAACTTTCCAGAAAGATACTTGAAACAATCTCCTTCTTTGTCTAATACTTTCACAAACTATTTCATTAGCCCCAATTTGATATGGAGATGTGGAAGTAAGATTTTTTAGGATTCACTAAACTAAGTGTTTCAACATTTTCAACTCCAGGCCACACCTGCTTGAAATAGTGTTGTTTCCTGTCACGGCTGTCCCATTCACATAGGAAACATTGAACTTAGTGTAACTACTTTGTTGACCTAGTAACATTGAAATAACTTTCAAGCTTCCACAAACTGTCCACTTATGATCTGAGTAGCTGAGCTTATTGAGAACAAATTCAAGATGATCGTAGCATTCTTTCAAATGGACTGAGTGCCCAACGGGCACAGAGGCATATTGGTTCCCAATGTGAAGAAGTACAGCTTTCAAACTTCTTTTTGATGAATCGATGAAAAGTCTTCATTTCTCTGGTTCATACGTCATGTTGAACATTTCCATGACGCTGGGTACATTGTTGCAGAAAACTAGGTCACCCTGTGTGAAAAAATGGACACATTTCCTTTCTTTAAATCGGTACTATGAAAATGAAACGCCGCAGGCTAACATATGTCTTTCTTTAAGTCTAGACCCTAAAACTTCTACTGAGTCCTTTGAGAAGCCCAGATCTTGTACTAAATCGTTCAAGTCTGAATTGAGAGAAAAGTCATTGGTACCTGGATCATAGCTGTTCTGACTGTCTCTACAGCTACTACATGTTTTTGCATCTAAATAGTCTGAAATGTTGTCCAAGGTATCCGGAGGTGAAGGAATAGTCAAGTTCAGTTCATGAGGAACAGGGCGAACAGCTGTACGATGTTGGTGGGGTATGAAATATCCTTTCTGTTTTTCAAATTAAAACCTTTCACTGAACAAGTGGGGAGCCCAAGATGTATCTTGGTCCCCTAATTCAATGCCAAAGTATGCAAAATACACCTGTATAAAATTAGAAATATTCCCTTGTTGCTTCTTGATGGTATAAAACCTACAAATATAACAGAAACTGTTAGGAGATTTAACACTGATCGAAACACTGCCTGCATCTAAAGTCACGCCGTCGCCCAGCAGACAGTAGGTTTAGGGATGGGGCAGACAGACTGAGACATACATGCCTTGTTCCAGTAGGAACTGGATTTTCCCAGTTTAGATTCGTTTTATTATTGGAATAAATAGATTAAAACCGTATTTTATCTCAGATATACACTGACATTGTGTAGTAACTGGTTCATCATAAAAGCTCCATAATTCAGACTCAATTTAACGCTTATATAGGATATATAATACAGAATCAGCGAACCCATATCGAACCTAAAACTCTATTTAATGAGAAAATTTCAGGTTACATTTGCGACTTACTTATAGGTGATAATTTTTTTTACTATTTTTTCCGTAATCTGCACACAAAAACTGTTCAAATCACTAGTTAAATATCCTACAATTTTTTCATCGTAGACCTGTGTTATCTTTAGCTGTGGTAATAACAGATAAATGCCAAAAGAATAGTGCAGCAGTTGCAAGGCGTTATGCGAAAAAATTTTCTGGAGACTAATACTTTGCGACCGCAAGTTGATGGTGGTCGTCCAAAAATGTATACAAACGATGAGGAGATTTTTAAACATATCAAAGAAAACCCTGCGAGCAGTAAAAGGGTAATAGCTGATCAGTTATATGTTAGCAGCTGCATACCTATCATCTAACAACCGTTCTGAAGCTTCTTTCAATAGTTATGATATTGCAAGTCACCAAAAACAAACATATCAAGCCGAAAATAACCATCACGCAAAAACTGACTCATTATAGATTTTTCTAGAATACTTTGAGAAGGTAAATTTAGGAATGAGCAAAAATATGTGACAACAATAAGTTACGGGATATCTTTTGAGTGTACCCTGGACGTTGGATTGGAAGTCCAGACCTCAACCCTATTGACTTATTGATTGTTTCTGAAGTTTTGACAAACTGTTGAAATAATCGACGAACAACAACTGAGGCATCGACTGATTGAAAGTACAAATCGATTTCGTCAGAAGCCTATGATATTTCAATAAAATCATTTTTCCTTCTTAAAATGATGCAAAATGTAGATTCAGGAACATAGAGGTCATCATGAACGTTTTTTTCCGAAAATATCACAAATTTGTACCTATTTTATGTACTTGCAAATACATTAATACTTCAATTTTGCCGTATCTTGATGAAACATGGCTTTTCAAAAATGAGCTAGGAGGTGAAATAAATCCAAATATGATGTATTAGACTAATGTCGCCACAAAAGATAGTATACAGTTGACTTATTTAATTGTAACACATAGTAATACCCTCTAAAAAGTAATACCTCAGAAGACCCAAGTTACATCCTTATGAACTGAAGGTATATATGATTTCAAATCAAAAGTGCCTTCAAATATTTGATTTTGTGACAAAAGTAAAGTACTCTTATTTCGGAAAAATTCGGGAAATGTTATTTACAAAAGTTGTTCAGCATTCAAAAATACATCTAGATTTGAAGTTATGGTCATCTAAATGAAATTTTATTTTTTAACCCATTTTTTTAAATGTGGACTACGAAAAAAATAATTCTACTAAAACGATAAATAGACAACATTCTATATATGACGGTTCATTTTGAAATCCTGTAATATTACAAAGTACACAACAGTCGTATTAACCATGATCAATTTTTTTGAAAAGTCAATTAATTTTCAAAGTTTTTGATGCTAAAATTATACTGTATTGTAACAAAAACCTAATTTTCAATAGTTTTAAATCACAAAAAATCATAGTAAAATAGGTATTTCTGCACAAACTTTTTGATTTCCTGGAGATTTTCTTGTCCAAAATATGTGTTTCAAGTTGAATCTCCAGAAAATCAATGAGTTTGTTCCGAAATGCTTATTGTATTTTGATGTTTCGTGATTCAATATCATTGAATATAAATTGATAGATGTAGCTATTACTACGTGGTAGAAGATCATAATGGAAAGAGAAATGCAAATTTCAATGTTTTATACCACTTTAAATTGTAACTAACGTTACTGCAGTTTCGTCCTATATGAACATTTTCAAACTTACACAATAAATAGTTTATTGTGTATATTAAAAGTGGTATAAAACATAGAAATTTCCATGTATCTTCTCATTATGATCTCCTACCACGTAGTAACGGCTACATCTATCAATTTATAAATGGAAAACATCTGTATATCGAAAACCAAGTCACACAGAACAGTATCTGAACCAGAAATCCAACCACCATCAATCGACTGAGAGAAGAACCATCAAGACTCTACTGGACCGTGCTTTTGGGCTCTGTAATACAAAGGAAGGTCTCGAAAAGGAACTAGGCATCATCAAAAATGATCTACAACGGAATGGTTACTCCAAAGTGATGGTAGAACTGGTCTTAACTGGAAGACAGCAAGAACTCCATAAGGAAGAGAAGCCGCCACAACCAGTACTTGTACTTCCCTACATCAGAGGATTATCGGAAAAAATAAGACGGATTGGGTGCATGTATAACATCAGTCATAGTCATAGTCAATCTAGTGTAGAGATACGTAACATATGGAAACTCTAATCAAGCGGAAAACGAGCAACTCCCTCCAAACAGTCCTCTCCCGCTAAAACCAATGAAGCGGAAAGAGGGAAGAGGGGATAGGTGAAAACACTCGATTGACCTATAAAGTCCAGTTATCACCCGAAGACGATTGTGGATACTAACAATCGGAATGTTGTGACATAAATTGGTTTGAAATATTTTAATTTTTATATTATTTTTTCATTTTTTATTATTAATATTTTTAATTTTTCAATTTTTTCAGCTTTTATTAACATATCAATTTTGATTTGTTTGGTTGTTGTATGTTATTTTTTTTTGTTATTACAGTTTTTTGTCAAATACAATTATTATTTTTGGTTGATCTTATTTTTTTAGGGTTATCAAATCAATTTATATTATATTAGATAATGGAAGTCCGAACTGATGAAAAACGCTATGATTGTTCATTTAACTCTCCTTCCGATTTCTCAAACCTTTCACCATCCTACCTAGTCTCCCGAAAATAGTTGCGCTGATCATGAATGCCTGAATTTGCAGCTTCATAAATTAATACCAAATCATCACATCCGTGCAGTCAGATTTCAAACCTCAACACAGCACAACCACAACTTTACTTTCCATTAAGGACGATCTCTTCTAGGCTGTGTATTTGTGACTTCCATCAGTGATAGAAAAATGCAACATGCAAATCGGGAGTGACACACCCAAAACTTCAAACTAGAACTATGTGAGGCGCTAATTATTTCCAAAGTTTCATATTGCGACAGCATTTATGGCCCTGCGATACTTCAATCCAATTCTCTCCGTCTTCAACGAATCCAAAACAGTTGCCTTCGCATTTCTTTTGGCATTCGAAAATACGATTTCATATCACAGGACATGAACGAATCAGGTTGGCTGCAACTAGAGAAACTCAGAATACCGTACCTACTCACAAACACCAACAACGTCTTGAACACCGGAATGCCACATTTTTTATGAACAAATTGAATGCTTTTTCGAATATAATGAGCCTCTCCACTAGAATCAGGTCGGTGCTAGTCATTCCCAAATATAGATCTCCTGTTTGAACTCGCAGCTTATCATACAACGCAGCTAAATTCTACAATATTTCGCACAGGTAATTCAGAACCTACACAATAAGAAACTTTAAAAAATTGCATCTCTCTTTTCTCGCACTGACCGTAGCTCATTACGTCACACAAAACTATTTGGTGACCGAATAATAATTTTCAATGGAAACTATATGTATAGTATTTTTTGTATTTCGAGGATTGCGTTTAAAAACAGCATTGGTGACTGACACTCTGCTCATTCACCTCAATATTTTTTGTATATTGTTTCTTTATGTTGTTATGTCAGCTGAATAAAGGCATTGTATTATCAACAATTATTATTATTATATAGGAAACTTTGAGGAAATACCTTTGGTGATTGGCAGATATACTTCCTTGCTGTGACCATATTCTGTATCTGCATCTGTAGAGTAGGGAGGGTGAGAATAGGCACCCAGCACTTAGGCCACATGTGACCCATTATATATCCTCCCAAAGAGTTTTCCTCCTAGGTCATCTTCCACCTTGTCCTTTCCAGGAAGGTGGGCAGATCACCCAAGGTGACCCTGGTAATATGGCATCCTTTGTTTCCATCCCATCTCTTTAGGGATTGAGCATTGGTGTGATGCAATTATCGAAATCATCAGGCCGTAGGTGCCACTGCGTCCTAAAATTCTTAGATTTCAGCCGCTTCCTGGGCTATAAAGTCGGCAATATATATGTTGTTATCCACCGAAGCTTTGGCTAAATCTTAGTGGCACTCTAGTACTAGCGCTGAGGCAACAGGTTGTCTGCTCAATGCAGACCAACACGTTGTCTGCTCAATGGCATAACCAAGATGGACAGATGTCCATCTTGGTGATGACATATATATTCAAAGAAACGAATGAAAATGTAGTTGCACCAGGAATTTCTATTTCACTTTTTCTTGAACAACATCAAACGTTTCTACATTGATTGTGAACTTTCATTACAATATTTCAATGTTCTAAAGCGTATGTGCATATGTTTGAGAGTTTTCAAGTTGCCATTTCTTCATAGGTTCTACTGAATGAGAAAATATAGTAGGTGACATTGGTGAATTTTCATGGGATTAAATTAGCACAACTTGAGAAATCCGATTACATGAAGGCATTCCATTTTCCGAAGAGTTTTGCCTTATTGAACCGGATTGATGACGTTAGACGAAAATGGAGTTTATACTGTCATTAACTTGTGATACACTGTTTATAACCTTTGGTGTAGTAATGAATATTAGTGGAGTTTTATTCCAACACCAAACCATTAGTTTAACACCTCGACACGTGTTTCGATCACCAATCTTCGATAGGAATATAAAACTAACAATACTTACAAAGCTATCCTTATTTAAAAATAACGCTTTGGTGTTGGGAAAGAACTCCCGTTATAATATACAGTCCTTAACGTTGGTTTTAGAAACATCAGTTGTATGAAATTATCCTTAAAGATGCATGTGGTAAGAGTGTAGATTAGGCAGTGTTCATTTGAATTGTTTGTATTTGATATTCTCAAGATTTAGACAAATGAACAGTATAATTATTATATCGAAACAAAATATGGCAGTATTGAGATATCTGCGATTATTTTCCACTTCAATAAACTAAGTTACTCAAATACAATAGAATTGAATAAAGAAGCTAAACAGAAATGATTAGTATTGAAAATCATAGCTGCTCTCCTGAAGGAATAGCAGAAAGAAACAAAGATACGATCGGAGGCTCTAAACTTTGGAAAATGGTAAATATTTTCCAGTCGGTAAATTTTCAAACTGGCAAACATATGGGTTCAGAAAAAGCCAAACAAAACGCGTAGAGAAATAATTCAGAAAGAGGAATTAGGGTTTTTGCTTTCAGGAGTAAAAAGGATCATCATGTATGCAAGGCTTTTCAGAAGAGTAATTGGCCAACGCGCTTATAGCTTTTAAGTCCTATAAAGCCCCAACTTGAACCGTTATACATTTTTAAAAAGCCCTCATGAAAAGGTATTCTCTTCCAGTGGCGGAACAGTGTATCGTGCTTCTGTGAACGATATCAGTTTTGTAAAGGCAGAATATACTCGTCTTGATTTCATGAACAATGACAAATAGAACAAAAATATCACTAAAACCTCTATTAGGATATCACCAGAACTAACCCATAGAAAAAAGGTGAAGTGGAAAACCCCAGTTATGAATGCATGTGTAAACCAACGGCATTTCCGATATTCACATTCCTATTTTATAGTCATGAACATTCTTGAATCTTGAAGAAGACCTCAGAAAATCACATGCAACTGTAAAAAGGTCAATTCAATATCTTTCGTAATTCTGGTAAAAATTTGTAATTAGCGGTCCATTTTTGTTTTACTTTCAAAAGTCATTCAGAAAATATCACCAACTCCTTCCCTGTATGCCTTCAGCAATTGAGCCTATATGTTCGATGTTTTACCAGAAACGCGGAACTGGAGTTCATCCCAAAGTGAATGTATTTATCCACGGTGATGAAGTATGGCTTTTAAATTTAAAAGCTTCGTGCTCAAACGCAGATGTATTTTGGGAAGATATTGCGAAGATGCAAACGCTGTTGCGAATTTCTGGATAAAAAACACGTACCTACGTATTGATGTATATATGAAGCGAAAATGTATTAGGTTATTTCAAAAGTTCTCTCTGTGTTTTAATACCTTGTGTTTTTGTAGCTCCATATATCAATGAATAATTATGCCACTGTGTCGTGATATATACTGGTCGATAGATAAATCTGTACTCTATACATTGATGATGTTCATCTCTTTCATATTATAATTTGGAATAATAAAATCCTCTGATAATATGATAATATCGGTAATTGCAAAATGCAATCCGTTCAGACAGCCACCTAACTACTTTTATTAATTAAATATCTAGTGTGGTATTTACGTTTGGGGCGCCGCGATAACCTTCAAAAAACATAAGGGAGCCGTGAATTCGAACATTTTGAGAAACACTGACCTAGAGTAATCCAGGACGAGGGTTTGAGGACCCTAGTGGAGACTGATCCCTCACAAACGGTGCGTGGACGGGCATCTGCCAAAAAGATCCTTTTTTGGATCGTATCGTCACGTGTGATGAAAAGTGGATCATCTACAAAAACAGGAGACGTTCAGGACAGTGGTTGGGCACCGATGAGCCACCAGGCACTTCTCATAAGCGAAAACCTACTAAAAAAAAAACCATGGTAACTGTGTAGTAGTCAGCGGCTGGGGTGATTCACTAGACCTTTCTGCAAGCAAGCCAAACCATGTGTGGAAATCGAATAAGTATACCAAAAATTACGTCAGCATCAGCCGGCACTGGTCAGCAGAAGTGATCCGATCCTGCTCCATGAGAACGTTCGTCTGTATGTTTCACAAATCACCGTCTGAAAATTGAACGAAATAAGCATCGAAGTTCTGCCACACCCTCCATACTCCTCAGACTTTTGATAACTTTGTCACCGATAGAACCGACGGAAATAATCGACTTGTGTGACGTTGGCAAAATAAGCCAAATAAATTATTTTCGGACAGTCAAGCGGCGTTGGAAGCTCTTGGCTCCTACCGAGCAACGTCTAAATTGGTAGCAAATTGCCAAAAACGACTATTATCAATAGAGAGACTTAACAAATTGTCTCTGATCTGGATTCTTAGCCATACTGGCCTAGAAGGCATTAGGGCTGCTGACTCCTTTGCAAAAGATGGTGCTGTGAGCAGCTTCATCAGTCCAGAACCTGTAATTGGCATCGCTTTAGGCTTTGTCACAAAAACATTGAACACCTGGATGGCAAGAATATTTATGAACTTTTGCCAAATCTTCCAGGACTGGCTCACTCCACTCACCCATCAAAACTTGAAACCAAACAGTTGTTCGACTACAATAGGGATAAACTACAATATCTAACAGACCTTCTCACAGGTCACTGTCTTCTGAATCATCATATGCAGAGACTAGAACTGTGGAAAGAGAGTGTATATCGCCTCTGTTTGAAGAATAATGAAACCGCAGAGCACATACTTTGTACCTGCCCGCTGCGGAAAGAATCAGATTTTCAAAGTTTGACAGAGCTGCACTCAACATATAAACTAATCGGCATCGTTTAGAAGCTGGGTTTATTTCAAAAATGCATCAAGGAAGTTCATTCTTGAGAATCCAAGACAAATAGTTCATCACTATTTCGATGCTCATGTTAGCTAAACAAATCCTGAACCCTAGTATGTTGTTGTGTACTGCTAACATATGAGAGATTTGTATCATCCTCATCAATATTACTTTATGAACCATGTTTTCACTTTTACATTGTTTGTTCTTTCTGCATAGCTATTATATCATTCGCATTCCTTTTATAACATCAATATCACATTTTGATGCGAAACAATCGCCACAACATATACCGCTCATTAGTTTCATCTATATGTTTCGTAAGATAACACTTTTGTATCACTATTGAATAGAGTTACCTATTATTATTACTTATATGAATGAGGAGAAACTTTAAAGCTATTCTGATTATTATTATTTTATACACCATGTATTTATTTATTAATTTTTTTTATTGTTTAATACTTGTATCTGTATGTTATTGTTATTGGTATCCGTATTTTTAGGTATTGTATAACGAAATAATAGCAATAGCACTTATCGTTCATCGGCTTCATTCACTTCATTTTATTGTGGGACACTTCTTAGTATTATGGAAATTGAATAAATATTATTTTTTCACCGTAGTGTGCGCTGGTTAGGCCCTATCCCCCGAAGTCCCGATACATTCGGGAGGGCGCGCCAGCATTATCAACCAATGACCACTCCCCACACCACAGGGTAAGTGCTCATTGGGTTCGAGAATCATGTGCCCTGAGCAAGCGCAGTGAGCCAAGAATGACAGCTTTCTGCATCTGTGCGGCTATGATTTCTGCCTTAGTGCACTGTAAGGGCCGCGTTATGTCGATGGATATAGGCCGAGACCGC
>WOGP01009929.1:0-10515 GCA_015342065.1 Leptinotarsa undecemlineata
GGGAAATAGTATATGAATTTGTTGACAAAGTGATAGTGAATCATAATATGATATTATATACGGGGTGTTATACTTGAAAAATCAAAGAAGCCGCTACTTTATAGTAGAAGCGACAACGCCGCTTCGTCTAAAATATTTTAGGCGTGTAGGTCATATTGATTTATGCATACTGTCAAATTTCCAGGTTGATCCGTTGAATAGTTAGTCAGATACGGCGTATTAATTCTCATCATGAAAAGCCCTGTATTCATCCCCATACGCTTGGTGGGAAAGAAAATAGGTCTCTTTTGCGGATTTACCGAGTTCAACCGAAAATTTCACGTTGTAACGTTGCTCAATTGAAACGTCTACCATTTTTTCGACGAGCGGCACATACGAACAGTCTGTGGCCAAACTGAGCAAGTTAGTGTCGTTCAACCAGCTGAAATATACAGAGGAGATGTCTAACAATTCGGCAAAATGGCGTTAACCATGGGGCAAGCACCAAGTCCATTATTTTCTAGCCACACGTCGAATTATTATATTTGAAAATTATTCAGGAACCTCGTTAAACGTGTTTTTCTTTCAGAGATCGGATAGAACTGTTCATCGACGAAAACAAAGCACTGATGAAACGAATGTACGGGGAGTTCGACATGCCGGACTACGACTCCAGATACGGCCCCGGAGTCAAGAAGAAGCGGTCGACGAAGCCCGGAGTTCCCGACGTGAACTTTGATCCGGGTCCGGATCCGCTGGACTCGACCGAGTCGCTCTTCAACAAGAACCGGAGCCCGAGACAGAACTTTAGGAACAATCAGAGTTCAGAGAGTGGAAGGTGAGAATATTGATACAAATAATAATTTATTATTGTGGTTTAATTGATATATTTCAGTTGTTCTTGAAAAATACACCACCACTACTAGATTATCAGTTAATTATGATAATGCATCACTTCACTTTATCAATTAAGCATTTGTTTGTCTATTTTCATGGTTCTAATCTCAAGTATTGTAGTTGTCAGGTACATAAAACTTATCTTCGAGGGTCAAAACAAAATATAATTTCATTCACAATCATCTAATTAAAAAAAATCAATAATGACTTTCACTTCCTGTCCCACCTCCGCTGATTTTATTATTACAGCGATTAAAAATTAATGTATTAATCAAAATTGAATGAATCATCACCATTTGCAATTTTATTTGTTTCTTGTGAAGTGCTGATGAATAAAACATTATACGTTTTATTGATGATAAATGATAATTCAAGTTATTCTCGAACTCTCAGTTCAACAGTGTGACCCGTTTTTAATGGAAACACCCCCCTAAAATTTAAAGTTGTAAAACGATTTTAATAATTTTTTTAATGTCAAGTACTAAAAGGTCTACATTGGGACAAAATTTAAAATGTTTATTAAAGTTTCTGGGCATACTACGATATTTTTTCTTAGTAAAAAATCGGGATTTTTCATTAGTGATTTTTTTATTGAAAAAATCACTACGCCACTGGATTCAGAGTGCCTTTAAATAGGTGTGACCAAAATTTCATGAAAAAATATTCATTATTAACAAAGTTATGACAACTCAAAAATTCGAAAACTCACACAGCTAACAGTCACACTGTATATACTATTAGCCGATTATATTTTTCTGACACCAATGTAGACTATTTCACGGAAAAATCTATTGGACTACCAAAAGCAGGGCTGGATTCGAAAGTACGGAGGCCCTGGGGCAACGAAGGAGTGGATGCAACTAATTTTTTGCCATAAATGAGAATAGTTGTTCAAAACTAATTATTCTGATATCCCGCTGAAAAAAATTAAAATTTCCAAAAAAGTAAAAGCGGACGAGAATCTACGCTCTCAATAGAAAGTGTCGTTTAAAAATTTCCATCCAAGTGATTTCATCAAATATTTTTAAAAATTTTGAGCTCGAAGAAGCAAAAAGTTGTAAGGATGACCTGCAGGATGACTCATGGGTACAAACTACGAATTACACAAAAAAGTATTGCCACTAAAATGCTTGATAGTACATATAAACTTGCAATCAGGACTTTCTGATATATCGATAAGAATATTATTATGTTTATACAAGTATTCTTAGTATAAATGCAAACAAATGTTTGGAACGTAAAAGTTGCTGACCCGTCAAAATTTTGAATATTGGGGCCCCAGGGCAGTAGCCCCACCTGCCCTCCCCTAAATCCGGTCCTCACTAAAGGTTTATTTATAGTCAAATCCATTGAATGCTAATAAACTTGGTTACCTAAGCACTAAGTAACAGCAATGACACATCATAAAACAGAAATAATCTAGACACAAATAAATGAAGACAAACAATTTGCATATCTAATTATTCTCATAATTAAACTAACAGGCGACTATGTTTTCAATAAATACATTTTTATTTTATTTATCCTATCGCTTGATCTGTCTGCTTGAACATTTTGAATATAATCAGCGCTATAACAAGGTCTCTTCAAATCTATTTCCAGAAGACACATTTTGTTTCATCCAATAAGGTTACGATTCACGTTTAATTAGTGACATTCCGGCAGTTATCCGAGGAAAAAAATTCTTACACATATTTGGAAAGATATGAAGAAGTAGAAGTGATTAAATTTCTCAAAATTAGCAAAGAAATAATATAATTTCCATTCCGCCATGATTTTCAAAACCATTTTGGATGGTAACTGTTTGAAGACTGTTCGAAATACTACAATGTAGTTTCGAGAAGTTAATAATGGCATATCAAAAATCCAATAGAAATCTTGCTCGACTCAATTTTCTTGTCATATACACTAGGTATCTATCTTATTGAAAGCTCGCTTGAAAGTTTTAGTCTGAAAGAAATTTTAAAAACTCCCACCGAATAAACCTCAGACACTAATATTTCTATAATTTTATCTCTATTTTTGGGTTAGTATTACCACATTATTACTCAACTCGTTATAAGTGAAAATATCCCAGTAAAACATCTATGGCGGTACTGAACCATTAGCTTTTGAACCATCAGTAGATTTTGTCCCAAGAAAACATTTCAACTATATGATATTGTCACCGATATCATATATTATCCACGATAGAAATTGCACAGTTTTTACAAACATGTACATGTACAAACATGAAATGTAGCTTCCATTTCTACTGAGGAAGCAACGGATAACACCGTAGGTACGTCGGTAGAAATAGAAGCTACATTTCTACCGTGGAAGCTATGGATAACACCGTAAGTACGTCGGTAGAAATAGAAGCTACATTTAGACCGATGAAGTTACGGTGTTCCGCTAACACTATTTCTACCGAGTAAGTTACGGTGTTAGCCGTAGCTTCCTCGGTAGAAATCGAAGCTACATTTTGACTGAGGAAGCCATGGTATTATCGAAACGCATCTAGAAATGTTTTTCACGAACATTTTCATTTCTAGACGCGTTTCGCTAACGCCGTTGATTCCTTGGTCGAAATGTAGCTTCCATTTCTACAGAGGAAGCTACGGTTGACACCGTAGGTACCTCGGTAGAAATAGAAGCTACATTTCGACCGAGGAAGTTACGGTGTTTCGCGAACACTATTTCTCCCGAGTAAGTTACGGTGTTAGCCGTAGCTTCCTCGGTAGAAATCGAAGCTACATTTCGACCGAGGAAGTTACGGTGTTTCGCGAACACTATTTCTCCCGATTAAGTTTCGGTGTTAGCCGTAGCTTCCTCGGTAGAAATCGAAGCTACATTTCGACCGAGAAAGCCACGGTGTTAGCGAAACGCGTCTACAAATGTTTTTCACAAATATTTACATTTTTAGACGCATTTCGCTAACGCCGTGGATTCCTTGGTCGAAATGTAGTTTCCACTTCTACCGAGGAAGCTACGGTTAACACCGTAGGTACCTCAGTAGAAATAGAAGATACATTTCGACCGAAGAAGCTACCGTGTTTCGCTAACAATATTTCTACCGAGTAAGCTACGATGTTAGCCGTAGCTTCATACGGAAATGGAAGCTACATTTCGACCGAGGAAGCCACGGTGTTAGCGAAATGCATCTAAAAAGTAACATTTTGGTGAAAATTGTGTAATTTTCATCAAGTAACGATTCAGTTCATTCATAATTTGATATCATATATGATAACCTAAAAACTTCAGAAGACAACTCTGGTTTCATTTCTATTTATGTATTATTATCGAAACCTGGCGTTATAATGAGTCTTGTAATTATTACAATTACACAACTATTCTTGATGCTCGTATACACGTGTCAGAGCTAATTCATTGGGAAAAATTCCCTCCACTTTTTACATTTGCTAATTGCATAATATTTTGAAAAGAATTTTTTGATATTATGATAATGACGGTGGGTAAAAACACTGCTTTGATTAAATTGTTAATTTAAACTTTCTGTGACATACAAAATTTCAATCAGTAAGTAATCGAAGTGACAACTCATGATATCCTGAGAAGCCTTATTTATGGAAGGATTTTCAAGGGAAAAATATAACAAAAAAAAAGAAGTATATGAATTTATAAAGTACGGATAAAAAAGGGCCAGTTTTGCCTCGATTTTCGGTTCTAGAAGAAACTATCGCTTTGAAATTACACAATATTCAAGTAAAATTACATCGGAAGAAACTTTAAATTAACTAGTCCCATAAGCAGTTTTGGCATAATAGCAAAGAAGAGAAAATGCAGTACCAATTTTGATACTTTCACTATTTCATTTTTAATCTATTTCAAATATCTGACAATAAATCAATCCACCTAATTTTTCAGACAAACTATAAATTGTTCAAAGAAATATAGATTGAAAAACATTCGTATTAATAGTGTCACAAATGTTCCTAGTTGGACCACTCTGTATATCATTCGAGAACTCCAAAAGGAAGTGACAGTTGTTGACAAACAAAATTTTTTTGAAATAAAATATAGTTAGAAATTTTTCAAGAAACCGCTCGAAAACCCGTAAAATATAAATAATATGAAAATGACTGGCAAAATGATAATCGACTGATAGAATTGTGGTAATTCTTTGCAACTTTGACCTTAACCCATAACCTAAGTAAACAAAATGGAATTTTGTTCGTAGGTACTCACCTCGTTAACTTTCTTTTTGAAGTCATTGAGTTGATTAGAGGCCTTGTCTCTTGTTGCCATCCTGAATAAATACGAGTGTCAACTGATATTCAACAATATCTACACAATTTAGGACGAAAAATGAAGCACACAATATTCCGATTTGATTTTATACTCGACTGCAGCAAGATGGGAAAAGTGGGGATAAACGTCATGTTACATGTTATGTCGTGAACTTGATAAGTACAAATACAAAACGTGATAAAGTATCTATCAGAAAATTAGAAACCAACACGAAATTTTAAATGGAAACCAACACGAACATAACATAGACATGATTAGGTTAAATCAATGTAATAGTAGGTATATATCTTTAATTTCTTCTGTAGAAAGCAATGAACTTACAAAAAAGCATTTGATAAAATATGTAGAACCACATTTATAGATTTTACTGTTCTTATTAGGTTTGTATTAGGTGTCTCTGTTTATCCTAGATCTCCAATATTTAAAAAAATTAACATCAACAAAAATTCACCAAACAAATGTGTACATCACTATCAGATTTTTTTTCAATGAAAGTTCAGTCCAGCTAAAAAAACTATACTTCTCCCTCTCGACATTGAATTACACAGAATTGGCTTCTTCTTTTGATCTGTGAAAGTTAGGATGCTGGATTTATTTTCAATTTGTTAGTGCCTCATTCATATTCGTCTAGCTTATGACGTCTCTATTATTTGGCCCTGTAAAAGATTTGAATATTTGAAAAGTATAGGTGGTCATCTACCTAGGATGTCAAACTCATTGACGTTTCTGTCACTGTCAGAAAAATATGTACCGTTAGGAGCACCCACAGAACTATAATAGTTCTGTAGGAGCACCAGTGTGATCAAAGAATGGTGATGTCAAACGGTAACAGCTTGAAATGTGAAACATATGTTTATTGTTTTGGGGTTTATTTTGTTTTGATTTGTTTGATGAGTATGATGAGAGCAGCGCCTTTGATAAGGATATCAAGAACTTGCTGAATGAGTGAAAAATATTCATTTAAATGTGGAGCGCACTAAAATCAAAAAGCTTTGTAAAACACTTTTGACAGGATTTTGTTCTACCATTTATAATGTGAGATGCCCTTCATCAAGAGAAAACCTTGAAAGTTTCAATTATTTCTTAAAATTGAGATGCTGTTTCACTTGTTGAATTCAGTTCCAAGTATATCAACGGAATCAATCACGTTAATAGACCTCGTATCTGAATGACGAGAAATTTTTGGTTTGTCTGGGAACTCCCCTATATTTAATTATGATGATTTCAAATTTGAATTTATTTATTAAAGATGCATTATTGAGCACATCAAATCAAGTATATCACTTAACCCACACTGCGTGTAACAATATTTGCAAGAATGATTTAGAAATAATATTAGTGACAAAGGTAAGGGTGATCTACTGTCGTTATTGAATACGCACCTTTAGAGATTAGGGAACAATATCTGGTCGATAGGATAGGACATATATCCTATATAGCGTTAGTGATGCATAGAAATTCTGTTGTTTCAGCAGATTTGTATTTGTTTTGTCAAAACTCTCGATGCGAGAAATGAGTTTTACACTTTCCACACATGATGATAGATGGGATAAGAATCAAATTTTGTCGCTGGTAATTCATTGACCAAAATGTTAGAAATTTTCCACTAGATATCAATTTATTCCCAAATATAAATAACATTGGAAATTGAAATACTAATTTGACATCGTCAAGCAGTGCCTCTTTCAAGTTTACTCAGTACTCATAAGTATGATTTTAGTGTATCCTGTAGTTTATAGTACCTACCCTGACCACCTGGGAGCGATAGCAATACGATATCTGTATTTAATGTGGTTATTTATCATAGCACAAGGTTGAATTGTTATTTAATGAATATTAATAATTCTCAACTTCGTATTTGTTGCAACTTTCCGAATAACATTTTGCTGTATTTTTTGAAATGAAGCTATTCTTTTTTGGAACCATTCAATATTTTTTGACCTGTTTGACTTGCCTCAGTGCATTCAGTGTGGTTATCCAACATGCAGTAATAAATTTCAACTGTGTATTTGTTGCAAGCGTAATCGACCACGCTGTATATAGTGTATAAATAAGTATAAAATGTTGAATATATGAATTTTTAGATTCTATCTGCAATTCTTATTTCGGGAGTCTCCTGAATGAATAACTATTGCAGACTCATTCACGAAAAAAAACCGGTTAAGGAGTTCTTCCTAAAACAAAAAAGAGAGATTAGATGTTATTCTATCATCTAAAGAAACAATTTGTTAAGGCCAGTCTCAACCCCCTACACTGTTGGTTAATGGACCGACATCTATCAGAAAACAACTACTCCCCTGGCTAATACCACGAAGGGCGTTGGATTATATCCCTTCACTGGAGTTATAACTGCATATGCTTATTGGCTTAGTCAGCAGAGTCTCATGACTGCTTACCTGAGGTATGCTGTTCTAACTTTTACATGGAAAACTGAGACACCTCAACTCAAGCTCATGAAACTGTTTTGTCATTGGCAGCAATAAAATAGTCAAATGTTTGGTTAATATGTTTATGAATGAATCTATAGCATTCACAAGTATTTTAATGGAATATTTATTTCAATTTTTTGTTAACAATATAAACAAGGCAGGATTTGATAACCCGTTAAGGAAATTTGTTTTTGTGAACATAAAGGCAGTCACAAAACAAGATCTTATGTGTTCCTAGGTCAAGAAGGCTGGTTGACTTTTCCTATTATTCCTTCAACTCCTGATGACGCTAACTTAGAGAAACACACGTCAAGAGAGTTATGTTCTGGTATGTTAGATGTTTTCCTCAAGAAAATTCAACCGTAACACTTCAATAATTACCACAGATGTACTAGATAATTATAATTCAAAAGCAGGATTCCAAATAAAAGGAAAACTATTTCAAAGACATCATGAAACGACGAATGATGATCTGTAATATCAGTCTGTCTACTTTTGACTAGAGCTAAATTGTCGCTACAAATCTATTTATAAAATAAATATTTTACAACTTTATTCAACGAAACATAAAAATACCAGATCATTGCACCTTTTTATCATTTTCAGATGTTTCATATAATTTAAAATCGATGGGCTTGTCATAACCCATTATTTTTGAGTAATGTTCAGGCTGTTCAAACAGACGTGGGTCTACAAAAAAAGACTTTCCTTTAGCAGAAAACGTGGTAAACATACCAGGTACATCTGGAACTTTTACGTCTTCAGGTGTGAATTCAGTCTAAAATAATAGAAACATCAACTATTTTATTATCAAGGTATACGAATAACTTACCTCTTTAAGTATACAGAAAAAGTTGACAGTTTTGGCGATGTAGGTATTCGTTTCTTTGTTATAATTCAACTGGATGATGTACTTCTTCGTTATGAGATGAAGAAGAATTGGAGTGACCACTGTGAAAAATCCAATGAAGGAATATGCAGCAAGAATGATGGGGATATTGGATGTGGCAAAAATCTCCTTGTATAAAAAAGGCTGTGCAATTACACCAACGATGCTTGATGACAATGAAAATATCTAAAAAGAAAAAGTGGAATAATATGGAGATTTATTGTTGAGAATACTCTGTAGTTTTAGGTCGATTCAAATTGATATATTTACCTTAACTGCTTTTATTTGTGGAGTCAATACCCCGTGGTAGACTTCTTTGATAGTTCTTTGCGGTTTTGAAGAATTATGGCGTATATCATATTTTCTACCTATAGTGATTAAACTTGGCGAGACTTGCAAAGACTTGAAAATTGAAGCAGTTCTCAATGAACTGGTTATCGCGGGGAACATTTGCAAACACGGTTTCAAATACATGTTCAACTTTTAAAAAATCCTTGAACATAGAACTTGAAGCAAAGGCAAAGCGACATAACCCCAAAATTTCAAAGCTAAAATATAATTCAAAGAGAAGAAGACGAAGCGGGAAAAGAAATAAAGGGAGTCTGAGATTTGAAATGACAGAATCTCAGAGTAATAAAAATTATATTATTACTCTGAGAACAGAACTTATAATGATGTGTTATGACTAGAACTATATTTATTATAATATATGACTCATTACACGATTTCTTCATCTTAGAGAAAGTTGTGCATGATCAAATTTTCTGACTCATAATTATCATAGAGGTTCGTTAAAATACTTGTGAATTTACTACTCCCCACTACTGAAGAGTTGTCTTTTTCATTTCTGTGGAAATTTTTACAATAGATAAATATAACGTGAATATTTCAATGTTTATGACTACAGTTCCCTACAATTACAAATGTTTTCCTTATGACTGGCGTTCGAATTACAACACCTAGATGCCGCCCACAGAGTATGCAATACGGTTCTTGACCACAATTTACGAATATAGACATAAAGAGGATAGCTCGGTTGTGATTCTCAAACATTTGCTTTTATGTTGTGTTCATCTTCTCTTTACTGATACTTTCGTTAAAGAAGTAATGGGATATTACATACTTGAACTTCAAAATTACTTTTCATTTTACCTTTAAACTTTCTGTAGACTTGGATATGTTTCTGATATAAATTCATTTTTTCACATTTTCAATTTTTCTCATATGAAACAATGTACAACTACTTACCGCAGTGAGTCATGGCCGGTGGGAGAAATCCTATCTGCGTAAAGTTTGGGTCGATGTATGACAAAGAAAGTATTATGAAAAAAGGAATAGAATTTTTCGTTAGTAATTTTACGTTAACGGTTCGAATGATCTGAACAGACTGATAACAGATTTCTACACATCTATTGCACATTTCGAGGGAGGGGCTTCTCACTGGCAGCTGTATGTTGGATTATATACTAGTTGAAAGTGGTGATTCTTTTCAGGTCAAGAATCATCTAAGCAGTTCTGATATCCACTTTTTTGTTTGTCCTTGAGCTTTCTCAGTGATTCATTTATGGATCTCATCACAGGATGCCAAATCTGGTGAATACGGTGGTTGTTCGTGTTACCTCTCGCAGATGGCGCATGTTCAAGATAATACTTATTATTGACCGTACGACCATATGGCCAGAACTCCTATACATTTTCACGACAGTTTTTTGGACTCCAAATTTAAAAATTTATAAAATTTATTTACATGTTTGTTACGCACAGTTTATCGACTAACATTGAGGAAATCTAAATTCAGAGATGCCATAATAGGCAGAGCATTGTGAGTTTTCAGTTTTGCTTCAAAATGGCTATTGGAGCTTCTTTGGTAGAGAGTTGAATAATCAGATACCAATGAATTTTTTATTCGTAGAGGTTAATCTGTTATTTGGACTAGCGATATTGGCTCTGATTCTATGTCAAATGCATGTGTGTTTTTATGAAGATTAGTTCGTTGTAAATAATTGCTGACGGAAGTGTCAGTATTTTAAATGTAATGAACCATGGTTTACAGCTTTCAGTCCGAGTTAT
>WOGP01009930.1:0-10514 GCA_015342065.1 Leptinotarsa undecemlineata
AAGGTAATCGCATTGCCGACTCTTCAGCCAAGAAAGCGGCTGGACTAAGAATTTTAGGACTCAGTGGCACTTACGGCCTGATGACTTCGACAACTGCGGAACTAGCCAAATGTTGCACCCATGCTCAATCCTTAAAGAGATGGGATGGAATCAAAGGATGTAATTTTGCCAGGCTCACCCTGGGAAGCTGGCGCCGAAGAAATATATAGCGATGAGCAGGAAAAATGTACGTCTAACAGTAGGATTTTTGACTAGCCACTTTCAAGTAAGGAAACATCTCCATGATATGGGGCTAGTGTACACACCTCTATGCAGGATGTGTGAACAGGAATATGAAACTATCAGGCATGTCCTGTGTGAGTGCCCGGAGTTATCGTCAATAAGAGAGTGTGTGCTCGGCGAGTCTTGGCCTACATCTGCCGATATAAAGGAGATGTCTCCCAAAGACCTGTCCACCTTCCTGGAAAGGACAGGATGCACGATGACCTAGGAGGACAACTCCTCGGGAGGATGTACAATGGGTGACCTATGTGCTGTGGGCCTAGACTCACCCTCCCTACTCTACAGATACAGGGAACCCCCAACAAATTTATCGAAGCAGAAAGCATAATTGTCCGACTTGACATTGATGTGCCCGGTTCGGAGACATTTATCTTCTTGGAGAAAACCGATACCTGGGATTTTGTGGCACTGAATTGAACCTGGTTACTTTCACGTCAATATGAAATCCCTTAGATAGATCCTCATTAAGATATGCAACCTCCTGCTGCCTGTGAAGGTGTGCCACCGTAACCGATATCCTAGAATCCAAAGGGAAGGACGAGATAATTGTGCTGTCGTCAGAAAAGCAATATATTGGATTCTTAGTTTTTTCCAATAAGCCTTTGATATACAGCAAAAAGAGGGTTGGAAACAATATAGATCCCTGGGAAACACCAGCTCTGATGGTGAAAGTATTCGAGATATATTCATCGACAGCCACTTACAGCAAGTTCTTTCAGGTAGCTGAAGAGCCATACACAAAAATGATCCGACAAACCATAACATCGAAGTTTGGCCAGCAAAGCCTCATGTCATACACGGTCAGAGGCCTTAGAAAAACAAGCGCAACAGCTCTTGATTCTTCATGTTTCTCGATTGCGTTATTCCAAATATGGGTGACATGTGATAAGAAGTCGCCTGTTAATCTTTGTTTCCGAAAGCCATATTCATGATCGTTCAAGATGTTGAAGCCCATGATTTTTGATATCACTGATAGCAAAGCGTCTGGTCTATGGTTATTTGGACTTAATAGGCATTTCAAAAAGTTTGGTACATCGTATATTATCTGAAAATTTGGACACGAGAAAGCTGTGTGCAAGATGGGTGCTGCTCACACTTGAGTAAAAACAGTGTCGTGAAGATGTTTTAGCGAAGCTTCACAGCAACAAAGCAGAATTATTGCGTCGTTTCATAATCAAGGATGAAACATGGGTCCACCACTTTACACCCGAGACAAAAGAACAATCAATATAGTGGACTCAAAACGAATAACTTGCTCCAAAGAAGGCGAAGACCGTTTCAACTGCAGCCAAGGCCATGGCATAGGTTTTTTGGGATGCGCGTGGGATAATTTTCATTGACTATCTTAAAAAAGGTAAAACTGTCAACGGCGAGTATTATGCGAACTTATTGCAACGAAATCAAGCAATGCAATAGCTCACAAGTTTACAATATTGCAAATTCCTTTCTTCCTTTCTTGGAAGTTTCCCATATATTTTGTTCAAGACGAAAAATTAGAAAGCCAAAACGAGTTTTCTCCAAGGACTGACTTTTCCTGAAAATGTCCCATTCCCATGTAATCCGCCATTTTATAGCTGCGGCTTTCTTGAATTTGCATTTTTTTAAAGTGTACTATTCTAGTCATGCCATTCGATAACCATATTGAGGTGACTGTGAAAAAATATGTGATGAGCCATTTTTTAGCTGCGGCTATCTTGGGTTTACAATGATACAGAATTTATTAAACTGTATTGTCATCAAAAGTAAATGTGTGTACCAAATATCAGATCTATCTGTCAACAGGAAGGAGGTCAAACTTCAATTACTAAATTTCATCAAACAAATAAACAGGTCAAGCTAAATAAAACCGTTTAATAATGTTTCAATTGCATGGAAGTGAAATTTTCCCTACTCACGCAAGCGCTGGATGCTAATGTAAACTTCTCTTAAGTGAGGGAACAAAATACGCTAACGTTACGTGTTGTTTTTTCAGTTGAAGGAAAAGTTCGAGTAATTCGCGGTTGTGGATACATAAGAGATGAACACGACGACAAGAAGTGCTACAGGAGAACAGGAACAAAAAATATTGAAGTGTTTCATTGTTCTTGTACGAAATCCCTATGCAATACAGCCAATCCGATCCAATCGTCTACTTCAGTGATAATAACTGTTATGCTGGCAATAACGATGTCATTTAGAGGTTATCTTTCTGATTAGTATCGTTAAAGAAATAGTGAAATCCACACATATGTGGTATTTACAAGAGTTCGTTGACCTTTGACCTCACATATTGAAAGAGTAAACAAGGAAGATATGTTCAAAATAATCTCTGTAAGGGTCTTTTTTTAATTTGAGGTCTTTAAAGTCAAAATTTGTACGGTAAATATTTTCTTACAATTTGGGAAAATTTTTTAGATTTCGCAAATTGAATAATGCAATTGAAAATTTTGAAGGATTATTATAGTAAAATTACAAACCACATTGTAACTATGATTGCTATAATTTTTTAAAAGAAATAGTTTAGCAAAAGGTTGGTGTATAATGACAAAAACACTACTTCACATTTTTGTCTTCGTCTCATTGAATGTACACGTCTGTGATACGTGACAATTTGGAATTTCTAAATTATCACCCCTATATCAAACTCTCATTTCAATCAATAATATTTTACAAAATTGTTATGAAGATATAGTAAGGATTGGACACCAAAAACACTTACAATTCGCAATGTTTCGTGAATGTTTTTTCCGCTTCCTCAGAGCTACAATATATACACACATAATGAAAAACTATCAATTTTTAAACGTTCGCATTTATCATACGAAGTATAATCAAATGATTACACTTTCAAACAATGTTCTCATTACTTAGTCAACGTATATAACATATTTGCATGGTTACAATACGTTATGAAAGGTTCAAAAAAGCCAAATGAGCGATACAGAAAATTGAATCAATAACCAGATCAATAGATTACGTATGTTAATCTAAGAGTTGACATTGAAAAACTACTAATATTAGATGAGCCTTTTAGCTTTACATGGAATTCAATAAATACGATTTTGAGATTCATCAACGGAGTACACACATCGTTTTAAGATTTCCACCAAACGGACTCGCTTGCGACTAGTTTCGTCTTCAAAAACAGAAACATAAAACTCATTTTAGTTTCGAAAACAAACTCAAAACTTGATTTCCACCAAACAAACAAAAATTAGTTTGAGTCGCCTGTCGTTTTCAGTACACGATCATTTTTCATCATCCCTTCTCAAGGCGATATTTTTATAATGGCCTTCAGTTTTTGATGATCGAATATTTTGAGCGAAAGGAGTGAAATAAAAAAAACAAGATTCTGGATGGGATCATTGTTAAGAAGACTAATAGATTATGATAAAGAATTATGGCAGATTTGACAAATGATGACCTCCAAATAATGTCACATAAAGTCACATATTAAAACAAAATACTGAACGGAATAGTTGCTTGTTTTTGTCGCGGACCATTTCCATATTTTCATAGCGTGTTAGGAACCACACATTAAAACGTAAGACCTCGTTAGTCATTAGCTCGCACAATTTTCTCAACTTCTGAGAGTTGTCATTCGTATGGGAGCAACATATAATTAACTCAACTAAAAAACATATTTTAAATAGATTTTTTTAAACATAACTCTAATTACAAAAACACAAACAAAACACCGAAACCTTTTGATCTTTCCGATTGGACATTTCGTTTTTAACTAAAGATACACTACAAAAACACACTTTTGTCTATTTTCCAAGATATTAATTTTTTGTTGACTAGTTTTGGTCATTATACCATTTTCAAAGCTGTGTTTTTGTAGTGTATCCTCAGTTAACATGAATTTCCACATAAACAAGTCGCCAATCAAATAAGTAAATTTTCGTTGTTAACAAAGACAGTCACCTGCGACACAAAGTTTTCAAAAAGTTTCTTATTTTGACAAGTCAAGTTTTTGTTTTGTCGAATTCGACACAGTTGCCGTTTTGTTGTGGTTATGTCCGTTTTGTTGTGGAAAGCCGTCTTGAGGGTTATGAACATGGTTTACGAATCCTGTTCTGTTGAAGTATCATTTGATTTGGAAATACGTTCATCTGGGTTGAATATTCGAGTTTATTGTAAGTAATTGATCAATTGGTGTTTTGATTTGTTATATTACCTATTTAGTAAACCAAAATACATGTATAATTATAAAAATATGTCGTAAGACGTTAGGAATGCTCTATCCAAACACCACTATCCTTATTCCAATTTTGACAACGTTTATATTATATATCCTGCTATATCTTCATACAAATATTATTACTTGACCATATCACAAGTGAAAATAAATACCAAAACTATGATAATATTCATAATATGAGAAAAAAATATGTGGGAGTCAAAAACATTCGCTCAATTGTATTATTCAATATGTTCCTTATCTGATTCATGAAATAGTGAAGGATGAGTGGCAAATGATTTCCAACTTACGAGAAAAAATATACTTATCAATGGAAATGTTTCTTTTATGTGGCATATAAATAAATTCTTAAGAATCGGTGAACTTAATCGCCATTAAAGTCTTTGGATAATTGAAATAAATATTTACCAGTACTAATATAATATTGATTTATAAGAATTACCTAATGAAATTTGTGATAATGGATGATGATCTATTATCGTTAAATGAGACTGCCGTCACATATGGAATTGTGAAATTTGTCATTCATTCCATTTTATTATATTTTTATTTCAAATTTCCATTCTGATGTGTCTTTATCTGTTTCATCATTCCTTTCTTTTATTATTTATATCTGTTGCTTGAAGAAAACTGTTTCACCTGAAATTAGAAAAATGCAACGTCAAATTCTTATGGGACCGTTTTGCGAAACTTCCAATCAAAGAGTACGGAAACTGATGTTTTTGTTATATTTGGGGTCGCTTCCACTCCATCAACCCACGATTTCTGAATTTACACATTCGAATTTACACAGTTTCGAATTATTCTCTCAGCCTGAGAACCCCATAACTGTAAATCCGACTAATTCAAATCCAGGAAAACTCAAGAGTCAAAGTTTAAACCCATAAACTCCAAATTAAGATGACCCAATCCCAAAATCCACTTACTTCAAACAAAGGAAATTCCATAATACTCCTTGGATGGTCGATTTTAAAAATTATATATGAACACGTATAATCCAACATTTTTCATTAACATCAATAGTTTTGTGAAAAATAATTAAATTGTGAGCAGTCTTCTCAAGTTTTTCTTGAAATATTTGAATTTTATGCGTATTTGTAATCATTATTCATCCATTTCATCCATAAAATCATTTCATTTGTCTATTTTTAATGAAAGTACGTTGTACACTAATAATATTTAAACATATCCATAACATTAATTTAACGAGTGTTTTTAAATTTTATACGCATTTTACAAATTATTGTATAATAAAATGGAACAAAAGGTGTAAGGAATTGGGGTGAATTTATTTGAATATTATGTTCTGTATCTCTGTAGAAGCTTTTGTTGAATTCTGGGAAGGTTCTCAAAAAAAAATTTTTATCTATAATTGAATGCTCCCATGAAAAATTGATTCTTGAAAACCTCTTCTCACTAGTTGTTATGTAATTCCTATATAGGGTTAATCGTAAAGATTCAGAACTGCTGATAGAGGTTCATTCATTATGCAGGTATTTATTAATATTGTTATCATTTCAAACATTCAAGCAATGGTCAATCAGTAACTTGATTTTAGAATTCCGTTACTTGTAATGAATGAATCTGTATAAAAATGCGACACACTGCCGAATTTGGCTTGAGGAGCCTTTGTAGTCGTTGCTTTTTCGCTAATAACTCAATCACAATTAAACATATACTGATTCCATCATCAAAAGCTTGAACAAAGTAGGTGAATCATTTCTTGGTTTCCAAAAGTTGAGCAAAATTATCAATTCATGCGGTCAATTTGACATGGACATTCCTAAGATCTATTTATTTCCGATCCTCATACGGAATACCTTCAGAAGGTATGCTGGATTTTTCACTTTTTCACCGTCATATCTGTGTTAGAAAGAATAATTGGTGTTTTCATTAGACCGCTAACATGAAACCAGGTGATCTGAAGAGTTTGAATTTTGTCTCGCCGGATTACCACAATCTTTATGAACCCTCACAAAATAACCACAGATAGAAGAAGAATGGTATAACATCCTGATTAATGTTGGTTAATAAATGAATGAGTTTCCAAGATATACATTTTCAGAATCCATCGGAATCATCATCCCTACAGAGGTTTATAGAGGTCTTCTGCTCAAAAATGCCTCTGAAGCAACTCTCATGGCACTTTTCTGGAGTATCTAACTCTAACATTCCTAAAAAAAATCCCCATAGATCAATTAAGGAAACTTAATGTACAAAGCCTAAAAGCTGATATTTTTGAAAACAGAGGAGAACAATTATTTATTTCTCCAGCCTTCACTTAATGGGATAACACAGATATACCAAGATGAAGAGAAGACACTGACTTACTTATTGTTGATTGATTTGAAATTCGTGACGATTTGGGATACAGAACTGTTTCCACTGATTTACCATCTAGCGAACAGCATTGAGGAGCTAAAAACCATATAAACTTATTACAGTTATGACTGCTCTAATTCTTCTCAACCAACTGAATGAATTCGATCAAAGGAGTACCCAGAGTGCTCTTATATAATGAATTTATGGGAAAATGAGAAGAGAAAGTGAAGTCAATGATTTTGAAGAATTCTCAAACTTTTCCTTTGTACTGAGTACCTCACTAAACTGAAACAATGAAGCCCACTGTACCTATTCAAATTCAGTCAATTCACTTCACGCATTTAAAGGGTGGAGAGAAAATAACTTTTGTGGGAAATGGAAATACTGCAATGTAAAATATTATTGATGAAAGCCTCTGTAAAAGACATCGTCAACATATCTTCTTCAAACTTTGAGACCGTTCTGATTAGTTCCAAGATTCTTCAATATATTCAATATATTACTCAAGATGGAAAATGGCATAGCAATGCCAAATTCTTGATAAACATCATTTCTACATTGAAAATAGGTTTTGTCTCTAAACAATCTAAATAATAAAATTATATTATAGTTATATTGGTGAAAATTGCAGACCATTAAAAGTACGTATGAATGACTGTTGAAATTACATTAGAAACATACAATTAACAGGATTAAAACTGCCAGAACACATTTTCAAATCAGACGGTGAACATAGAGTGGAATGATTTTCAATGAATCCCATTCTATGAGATGTAAACTGAATTATGGCCGGTTAGAAGCCCCTCCCTGAAGATGGGCAGTAGATGTACAAAAATTATTCAAATACGTAGTAGATGTACAAAAAAGTATTCAAATACGTAAAACTGCAAATACAAGTTTCTATTTCTTTTTTCCTCGTACTTTCATTATTATACACCGACCCAAACTTTACGCAGATACGATTTCTCCCACAGGCCATGACTCAGTCAGGTAGCTATATATCTGGGAAGAAGTGTATTTCGAATAGCTCCTTAGAGATTGAACATACTTGGCTATCCGTCTTGAAGAAAAGACTAATATCAGAGAACACATTATTCTACAGCGAATGTTTCAAAAGTCTATCAATATATCTGCCACAGAAGTTGAGAAGAAATAAAGAAAAACTGCTAATATTCTTGGAATTTTCCATTTCTGGAGACGGTGACAGATTTTAGCATCCAAAACTATGATTATCTGTATAATTACTCAACTCTTTCTTGAGAGAGTGAGCTAAAACGTTTGTCCTATCTACAAGTGTAGAATTTTTATATTTATCAGATTGTGGAAAGTGAATATGCCCAAACAAAGTCGATACAAAGTCTGATTTCCTCTGCCAAAAAATTAATTTCTTCATGTTTTTGATATCAGTTATGTTTGATGGTGATTTTGTTAACATCGGCTCTGCTTGTAAATCAAAATAGTCCATGCCATTGCTGCTTATATTTTTCGTTTAGATGAAAGTCAGAAAATAAATGTCACCTGAATAAACATTGAAATTTATTAACAAGTTGTCACTAAGTCACTACTTCAATTTTTATATTAATGAAAAATACAATGAGGATTGTTTGTTACATTGATTTTTCATAGTTTGAAGTTTCCAATTTTAATACAGAGATACGATTGGTATTAAATTGAAATCTGAATGAGGACTTCGCATTATAAAATTGGATTCGACATTTTTGCATGATTCTACATACCAATAAAAGCAATCGTTATCGATGTATGATTTAGACTAACACAGTTTATTATAGCTTTGAAAATTATTTTTTCTCTTAACTACCTCAGCAGTAACTTGAACTGTTAACTTAACTATCATGTGTGCCCCTGAACAAAATTGGAAATGTTTTGTATCACTTGAAAATCATCTTTTTATTGGGGCACGTCATACTCCCTCCAATCTCTTTGTAACTTCTTGAATGTATATTGATGTGAATAAATTTTATACATAAATACCAGATATAAAGAGATATTTTGATTCGAAAAAAATTATTAATATAAACATTCAGATTGAAAATGAATTAATTGTATATACCATATATAATCACACGTGAAAAACAATCGTATATTTGTAAGTTCAGTTTGTTAGCATTGATGCTCGCACGCTTTGGATTTTATTTATTGTTGTATTTTTTATATTCCAATGTTACCTGGGGTTTAAAAATAAAGAAATGTTTAAAAATTTGCTTCTCAATGCATACGATTAATGATAATATTTCTTAATATTTACCTGCTTCAACTTTGACTGGAAGAAAGTTTTCACGAACGAATGTATCCTATTTCAGAAAATGAAAATTGAAAATAGAAAACCTTGGATCACTTTGGATTCATAGGAATTAGAATCTCTTCGAAAAGTATGACATCCCTTAATTATATGAGGAAATAATTGAACAATATTGCTCCATACTCCAATGAATACCAAATAAAATGTTATTTTGAAGGTGGTTGACCATGTTTCGTGGTGCATTTCATTGGTTCAGACTTCCATTGAAATTCCTGAAAGAATCTGTAAAAAATTAAAAAGATTACCTGAAAAATAACAATTTTTATCAAGCAAAAAACTAAAAAAAAAAAGAACCATTAACACTAGCTGAATAAGAAGAAAGACTTTGAAAGAGGATCATGGACCGATCTTTGGCAAGATTGAAAGCACATGCTTAAAGATCCGACAAGACATGGAGGAAATCCACAACAGGAAGTGGGGAAAGTTGTTGAGGAAACAATGCCTAAATGCAGAACGAAAACAGGACAGCTATGATGTCGCCAATGTCAACAACATGAGTTCCCGCCCGCTCACAGACATAGAGGAATCCTTGTCGAGGAAAAGTCTAAACTTCGCCATTGCCCACTTTGGAAATAATAACGGCAGTGGAATCCACCAGTTCCCTTATTGAACAGATCGAGGCATGAGAACTCAAATGGAAAATCAGAGACCAGCTAGATCGATAACCAGTTCCAACATCTAACATCAGCAATGAAGAATCCTGAATGGGCTACGCAGAGACAACACCATCAATATCATACCTTCAGATGAATAAAACGATACTGTTGTGATGGATACTGATCTCTACGAACAGAAGATCGAAGAGGTGCTTCAGAAAGGAAAATACACGAAGATCGTAAGAGACCCTACTGCGATTGAAAGGAAGTTGTACCAGACTTTGAAAAAACACCATGTCTTTTTTCGGAAAAAGAGATAATCGCTAACACCGCACCACAGTTAGAGCCCCCTCTCTTGTATAGACGACCCAAAATCCACAAGAAGGATGTTCCGCTCAGACCGATCATTAGTTCCAGAGATTCAGCCATTCTGAATTTGTCCAGATTTTTACTACCAATAATTAAACCACTGCAAGGAAAAACATCATTTTGTTGAACTACTAGGGGAAATTGAAGTCAAAGAGCAGGATTAACTGGTTAGATTCGACGTAGAAAGCCTCTTCATTAACGTTCCTGTCGAAGAAACACTTCAAATCATACAAAAGAAGCTATCCGAAGATGGAAATCTGACAGATGGAACAAACTTACCGATACAAGTAATTATGGAATCACTAGAATGCTGTGTACGAAACTGCTACTTCCAACTGAAGGACAAATTCTTTGCGCAAGATGAGGGACTTCAAATGAGATCGCCACTTTCACCGGTTAGAGCCACGTGTTTCTGGCTATTGGCCTTATCAGCGCGGTGCAG
>WOGP01009931.1:0-10514 GCA_015342065.1 Leptinotarsa undecemlineata
GGAAAGGAAAGGAAAGGAAAGGAAAGGAAAGGAAAGGAAAGGAAAGGAAAGGAAAGGAAAGGAAAGGAAAGGAAAGGAATGGAATGGAATCAGAGCACTTTTGAGAAAACAGAGTCGAGCGAATTGTATCTGAAAGGAGTGTTTTATCTTTGTTAGGAAGCAGTGTTGTGTAACTCTGTTTTGGTGGTTTAATCTTCAATTTTTCCACTATTTTATTGGTTTGAAAGAAATAATCGATAAAACATTTATTTTCGGCGTTATTTGCGAAAAGCCGCCTGAAAGCGAATGGGTCGAGAATTATTGACTTTCAAAACAAACTTTATGGAACAAGAAAAGATTATTGTTATCTGTCCATTCCACTTATTTTCAATTAAACGTTTTTCAATCCAGAGAAGGGGGGAAATCTCCCCGGCTCTAAAACAGATGATAAGCAGAACCTAAATTTGAATTTTCACAATCATCCGTGCCATTTGGCAAAATTATACGGAAAAATAGGTCAGTGACTGGACTAATAATAGTCCAGGAATATTAGTCAAAGGAGGGCAAGTGTATCGGAATTAGAGGTAGCCAACTACAAAGTTGTATAAACCTTTATTATGGCACCCTAAAACTTGTTTCAAATTTTCTCATCATAGGGTGTCCGCGACTGCAGATATTTCAAGGTCAAAGGTCAAAAAATCGATTTTTTTACACATTTATTGCAAATATCTCGTTTTCTATGTGTTGAAAATGGGATGGATTCTTATTATTTAAGGTTTTAAAAATAGGTTTTGACTTTTCTTGTAATGACTTTTTATTAATATTTTAACAACTGAACTCAACTCAAACAAATCAGGAAACAAAATAATTCATATAGGGAGAGATAATATTAACATCAAAATGAACTGATAAACAATTCCAACATTCTCCCACCATTTTGCAATCTAATTACAAAATTATTCCAACCAAAAACGCTTCGGTATCTTCACTCTTCTTCCAGATTTTGTTATGACTTGTGATGAAGCCATCACACCATGGTGTTTTTTTTTTCATATTTATTTTCTTCCTTTTCATCTTCTCCTTGCTGTGTTACATTTTCAATGTAAATACTATTGTTTTCTCCGTATTGATTTTCTGGTATCTCGTTAGTATCCACTTCTCTGGAATTTTCTAATTGGTTCGCCGTGTCTGTCTCAATTTCTAATGGAAACAATCGCTGCAGAGGACGAATTAGTTCCCCTCGTTCTGTTTTAACTCGTGCTACTCTTTCTATTCCATCTCTTCCTGGAATCAGTTGTAAAATTTTCCCTAATGGCCAGTTTACTCGTTTTTTGTTGTCACTTCCATACAATATTTCCAATTTTGAGTGAAGTTACCCTTTTTTGACCAGTATAGACTAATTCTGCCAGATAATCCTTCCTAAATCGACTACGAAGGCCCTCTCGAAGTTTTTGCAAATTCTTGTACCTTTTCAGTAGATAACTTCTGTCAACCTTATCCAACTCAGGAGTGTGGGTGCTTAAGTTTGAACTAATAAACATCAAAGGAGTGGAATCGGATCATCTTCGCTACTTGAGATACATGTGAGAGGTCGAGCATTAATATTTGCTTTACAGTCACACAAAAACAGTCATGAGTTCTTCATGCTTCAATGATTATTTTCACAAATTGCGACGTAATAGTTCGTTTATAATTCTGACTATTCGCTTCCACTATCCCCCCAACCAAGGAGCGGTTGGAGCATTGGAAGTCCATTTAATTTTCTTAGTTGTCGAATATTCTTCGAAATCTTCCCACGAAATTTTCTGCAACAAATTCCAAGGACCTATAAAATTCCCACCGTTATCCGAATATATTACGGAAATATTTCCTCTTCTCGCCACGAATCGTCTGAATGCCATCAAGATATCCTCAGTAGACAGGGATTGCACTAATTCAAAATGCACTGCCCTGTATACCGCACACGGGAAGATAACAATCCAAGGTTTCTCGCCTCCTTCAAGAAAAAGCGGTCCTGCCAAATCCACACCTGTTACTTGGAATGGTGAAGACTGTTTGATTCTATTCAAAGGTAACGGTGCATACGGTGTATCTGCGGTTTTTTTATGTTTCATACAAATCAAACATTTTACCACAACATCCTTAACAAACTTCCTTCCTTTCAGTATCCAAAGTTTTTCTCTCAGTAATCCTAGAAGAGTTTGGACTCCTATATAACAGTGTATTCGATGTTGTTGTCTAATCATTCGTGTCAAGTTCGTGTTTATACGGCAATATAAAAGGATATTTGAAATCAAATGAATCATCACTTAGGATTATTTTAGCTTTTACCCTCAACAGACCATTTTCTGAACGAAACAAATTAATATTTTGGAGAACGTTCAAATTTCCAGAAAAACTCTCATTCTGTATTGATCTGGATGGCAAACGATCTTCTTGGGTCTTCATAATCTTCTTCAATCAATAGGGTATATATTTTATCAGCTCGTCTCTGTAATATTCTGCCTCATCGTACTCCTCTTCTAATTCAGTTTTAACGCTGACTTCTAAAGACAATTTTTCTTTAACTCCTTCATCTGCCTCGAATAATCTGCTACTCTTATCCTCCAATTATCTCTGTAGTCAAATCTTTCAGCTTCAAAGCTCCATCAAGCGCTTCGACAGATTTTTAAAAGTCTTTTCAACTGCTGACTATTTTTCTTCAAACTATAAATCTTTTATGTCCTGTCACGGTCGCCAAATGTTGTAAATGGTATGGATTCTTATTATTTAATCGTTTCAAAAATAGGTTTTGACTTTTCTCGTAACGACTTTATAAATATTTCAACAACTGAACAACTGGATACAATAGTAACCAAACAAATCATAAAACAAAATTATTCATATAGGGAGAGAAAATAATAACATCTAAATGAAATAATAAACAATTCCAACAGTGTACTAGAGTAAAAGGGGAATAATGGTAATCGAAAGAGTACCTTTTCTCGTTGAATTTTTCTCCAAATAGAATATTTTGTCTGATAGAAGATGGAAATAGCCAAGGATCCTGAGAGGCATAGGAAATGCGTCCAGCCGTTTCAATGGATCCTTCAGATAGGGTATACTCTTGGAGAAGGCATTTTAATAAAGACGTCTTGCCAGAACCCACAGTACCCGTCACCAAAGTCAATCCAGATGTTGTCCTGAATGAAATGTCCTTCAGAATAGTTGTTTCCTTTATACGAACTGTAGCCTCTGATAATTTCACAAATGGTTTCGAAGTAGGCTCATCAGATCCGATTTTCTTGTAGAGTTCTTCACATTGGATAACTTTGTTTATCCTGATGATGGCAGAGTACAGGTCCGCTCCTCTGCCAATTCCAAATGGTATGAGTACCCCAAGAGTATGCTTCAGGTCTTTAAATATCGTAAGAACGTAGAATACTAGTTCAGCTTCAGCTGTGTAGCCCATCCATATGTAGGACATGATGAGGAGGTAGAATCCCAGTTTCGAAAATAGTACGCCAAGGACAACTATGATGAATTTGAGGTACACTCCTAATAACATTTTGTTGATTTCCTTCCTGAAAATTGATTATTGTATTAGGCACTTGTATAAAACTAGTTTTATACTTGATAATGAGATCAAACCCGAAACGGGTCGTATAAGTAAAATGTAACAGTGGTATTTAGACAAAAGTATTTTTTACTATTTCATTCAAGACATTTACCATAATAATGTATTTTTATACCATCAGAAAGTAGATATTTCAACTAACAGCACACCAACTTTTTGAAAAAAGCTAATATTTTGACGAGATAATTTTTTATGGAAAATTAGGGTGCTTTTTGGATATTAAGTCAAAATAAGGTGGAACAATACATCAAGTAGGTTTTCACCAAACTTCGTAGAAATTTTTTTTTGAAAAAGATACTAATTAAAAACCATATTTGAATTTTTCACATAAATTTTGAGGTGATGTGAAAAAAATTGATAGTGCTCAAGGACACACCAAAAAGTGCAAATCAGAACTGCTTCTTGGATTAGAAAAAATACTAGCACAAGAAGGGACATTCAAAGGTAAAAAATAAAAATTGACGAATAAATAAATATTTTTTGAGAAAAATGAAAACTCATATTATCTTCTGAATAGACCCCGTATGTCAGTATGGATCTTCATTTGATCGTATAACATTTAGAGATATTCGATTATGTGGCTCGTATACAAGGTACATATTCATAAACATTTTTCATGTCATGCACTTTTATATAAAGACTTATCTATCTTAAAGATCCAAAGTATGTCTTGGAAGCATCGATAACCGTAAATTTTACAGGTAATATTTTTGTGTTAAAGTAGCCACAGATGTAATGAAATATATATCAGTTGAATGCATCCAAATTATTTGAAGACAAGAGCACAGTCAAGTTTTTTCAATAACTAACCAAATGGATTATTGAATTTTTTCTATAATTTTTCAAATGATTGATGAACTCCTCCCAAAAGGAAAGTGTATCAAATAAACAGCGCGAGGTGTTTAAAATACTATAACCACCTGAAAATGGTTATGATGGATACACTTACAATCTGGCATCGTTTATCTTCTCAGTGAAATGTTCTTCCCAATTGTACATTTTGATTATTCGTATTGTGGAAAGAATTTCTTGAATCACCTGCAACCGTTCATCAGTTTTCTTCCCGGTGGCTAGTCTTAATTTACTGACATAATTTCCAATGAAAACTGAAACAAAGTGATTTTATACTTATGTCCCCTGTAGTATGACGCAAAAACATGTGTTACTCTTAAATGAAGAACGAGTCACCCTGAATAAGTCTCGTAGTAATCTGACTTCAACGATCTCTATGTTGAAAAGTTCAAAGGAGTCAGATCTGAGAATCTGGTTGGCTATTCTGTAGAGCCTCTTCTTCCAATCCATCGACCCGAAAGGGTAACAACGAAGAACTCTCCTACTAAATGAGGAAAAGTTCCATCTTTTGGAAAAAGTACTCCGTCTCGCAATGAAGCATCTGAATGGATGGCGTTGAGATGTATAAGAAAACATGATCAATAAGCAAATTTGAATATACTTCAACATATAGGTTTGCTTCCAAAAGTAATGGGCCTTCAAGATAATTACTCAAAATTCCTGCGCTGACATTCAGTTTTTGGAGATACAGGGTGTGAATTTTACGTGCCGTATGGAGATTTGAATCACTTTAGTATTTACTTGTCTATTCCTCCTACAAGTGGTATGAAACAAAGCTGGATTTAAGTTGACGCAACTTTTCTATCGGAATTATCTTCGGGAATCATTATCATTATGAAAGGATGTAATTTTTGTCGATGAAGAATTCTGAAACGGCCATGTTGTATGTTATAAACGTCACCAGTTCCCATGAACTGGTGTGGGTTATTTCCTGGGTTCGTTGGAATACAGGTTTTTTGCCCAACGTCTCTTTCGCAACTGCAGTAGACAGTATCAGAGGCGATGAGACAACCTCCGAAGAATTCTGTTTTTCCTCACAGCAAATAATACATAATTGATATTTTTATCCTGCTTCATCCAATCGTGGTGGGCGTGGCTTTGTTCCTATTAGTTTTGTGCAATTGGGGCCAGGTAGCTAGATTTCATCTATGTTAGTTTCCTCTGTCCAATCTTCTCTGAATCCATTGCTATTCTGTATAGTATTGTCTAGTACTTCCAGTATTAGTGTTTTTTCGAACGATATACTGTGAGTGCTTTCTTCAAATGCATTTTCAGTCATAGGTGATTTGTTGGATTCTACAGGTACTCGAGAGTATGATGAATACCTTGTAGCATGAATCTTTTGCATTATAAGCAAGTTGATGGTGCTCAATTGGAATATCTTCTTTTAATATTGCTATTCGTTATTATATCAACTTGTGATATGGTTGGATACAGAACTGAAAAATCTTTCTTATGATTTGTCAACTCGCATCTGGAATGTTTCACATTTGGGTTGTTATGGAGATTTGATGACTGACAAGGGGTTATATGTAAGGTAGAAATGTGTCTCCTTGAAAACCATAGTTGAGGGGCTACTCAATTTTTAATAGTCCCAATATCCACTGACTTATTCAGGGTAGCTTGTTCTAATTGTAATGCACTGTATATAAAACACATTAAAAAAATGCTTAAAAATAGATTTCCGCCGAATGTTCATGGGAATAATATATAGGATCTTTCATCAATCGCTTCCTATTTTCAAATTCAACATTTAAATTGAATAAAACAAAGTGTGTGAGATAACATCGAAATTTTGTATTCGTTTCAAAAACCTATTGACGCCATTATGTGTGAAATGTATCATCGTTCAAATATTCACTATGACTTCTCTGGGTGAGGCTCATCCGAAACGTCCAACTTTCCATGTCCCTGGCGCATAAATCAGGCTGAATTTGACCGATGACATGGGTTATGTTGGCTTCGAGAACCGCTGTGGTTTGTGACTTGAGAAAACCTCTCAAAAAAGTCTAACGAAACAAATCGCACGATCTCGTTGGGCAGTTGACATCACCTCCACAAGAGATGACCATGCCATTGAATCGCTCGTGTCAAATATCTAATGTGGCATGAGCTGTGTGGCAAGAAGCGCCATCCTGTTGAAACCACGTGTTGTTGGTGTCCAGATCATCCAATTCAGGCCTAAAAGAAGTGGTAATCATCGAGCTGTAGTGCTCGACGCTGACAGTGATGGCCAGGCCAACGTCGATCTCGAAGAAATATGGACCAATAACACCGCCAGTCCAAAAGCTACACCAAACAGTGACTTTTTTGGGATGCATTGGATATTCTTAGATCTCATGTGGATTGGTATCGTCTCAAATTCGACAATTTTGTTTGTTCACGTACCACTCACCCAGGCGAGTTGGCTGTCATTGTTCATCTTTCACTGCCTGAACCACTGTGCATGACCACCAGTCATCAGATGCCTGCTTCCACGTGGCCCCGTGATTCACCAAAACTAGAGGCAAAAAAGCCCAAACTGTTGAATCTAAGGCATCATCATATGAGAAGGTTGTCGCGAGTACCCTCGATGGAAATCTTGCACCTTGCACCTGTATTTTGTGCCTGCCCCGCTGGTGATTGAATCAGGTTTTAAGAGTTCGGCAGAGCAGTACTTTTACCATATGACCTGAAAGACCACTCACTATACAAACTAATTGGCTTCGTTAAGAATCTGGGTTTTATGATCGAGTGTGAATAGGTATGAGCCACAATAAGCCCTTGCGGATTGCGGTGGAGGGTCGAATAGACCAATTCCCTTTGGACCTAACCTAACCTTACCCACTCATCCAGGCCTTATCGCTGAAGATGATTTTTCAATGAAAATCAGAGTTAGTTGCCAACTGCTCCAGAGCCCATTCTGCGAACACATATCGTTGTCTATGGTCTTGCGTTTCGTCGACGTACGGGTGTTGGTCAATCGTTTACTACACTAGTGGAGTGAAATTCATCCACCATATTGCGGTATGACGATTATGGCGACCGTAAAATAGGCGAAGCGCGCGGTACGCTGCCCAAACAGAACATCTATTCCGATAAAACATTTTCATCATTTGTGTTGTTAACTACTATATCCGTTCAAGGTGATAACTAATTTGATAAATGTAGCTTCAACACGGTGTCCATTATCAATTGTTCGGAAGTTCCTCTTGAAAGACCCTATATAAGTTCAGTTTTTAGCCAAATATCTAAGATACAGTGACTTTCAAAAAGTTTGCACCATATGGAAAACTTTTTTATTATCCATTTGTCAGAAAATTTGAGTCCTGATAAGAATTGTTGCATTGCGGGAAACTTGAATTTTAAATTTACGAACGGTGTCCAGGGAAGAACAGAAAATAGAAATTTTTCATCAAGAGTAAACTACCCTTATTTTCGACATTATTTAAAAAGTTGTTTTAATTTGAGGACAATATTCAGACAAACAAAAAAAACCAATTTTTTTAATGTTCTAGTCTCATAAAGAGTACCTACTAGTATCTTATATACACCTTAGGGGCCTTCCTCATATAATATAATAATATTTCAATGCGAAATTTAGTCCAATTTACCATTTGAACTAGTATATCGATGTTTATTGAAAATGATTTGAATTTATACTAGTTTTTTCAGTGCAAAATTGATATTTTACTCTGTGTGTATGTCCATAATAACTATCAGTATGATTTAATGACAAGAAATGATTGACTGAATTAATTAAAGCTGTATTGTTTACAAATTCAATAATGTTGAAAATAAGAGTACTTTACTCTTAATCAAACATTTTTTCCCTATACACCGTTCCAAGTTTCCCGCAACGCACCAATTTTCATCAGGAATAAAATTTTATGACAAATGGAAAATAAAAAACTTTCCCATATAGCGCAAACATTTTGAAACCCACTGTATGTAACTACCCAGCAAACACAATTATGTAAAATTGACATGAATGTAAGTAATATGTAATTATGTTGTATAAACCTTATATCTCTGCTATGGGGAAATGTCCGCCACAAGTATAACCTGATTTTTACGTAACATTAATATCATTATATTATATATATTTTATATAATTTCAGTGAGTGAATATTAAGAAATATAACACTCGCTCGCAGAAAAACTTGAAATCATTAACTGGAAAACGTATCTTTCAAAAACCAAAACTTCATGACCAAACTCTACCCCCACAGTTTTATTTTTTAAAGAATAGTCATCAACAAAAACACAAATCTTAACGTCTCACGTGATAAAAATATCTCTAGCCTCTCCCACAAAACTCCACATAGGCCAACATATAACTCGAAAACTCAGAGAGATTATCATCTGTCAAAAAATCAAGTGCGTCTCTGGATGTTTCAACCTGAAAACACAGCGAACGTAATATTAAAGTAAAAACTTTACATAGGTGTCAAGTGAAACATAATATACCATACTGACGTAAATTTTTACATATTAGCTAGGACATATTCACATAAATTATTCATGTAAATATAGGGTAAAATTATTTCAGAAATGTAATGGAATATTCACGTGAATGTTTTACATAAACATGTCCCGTTAATTTTATGTCATATTTACTTAAATGTAACAAGTGTGTTTGCTGGGTAGTTTCAGTATTTATTTCAATACCTCCCACTATCATTCCTAATCATTTATCATACACACATACCTTGTAATGGTAGAACACTCAGTAATATTCCTATTCCAATAAAGGAAACAACACCAAGTTTTGCGTACAGCAAATAGCAAATGAAACAGGTTTGAATACTCCCAATCCAAGTTTCGTTGATGAACCAAATGGACTGCTCGAAAGCATGGACATCTCTTGTTATAAGCGTAACGATGTTCCCCAAAGTTATTTCAGAGATTGAAGCTGGACTCAGCTTCAGAGCTTTTCTATAGAGCAACGAAGAAAACGACGTTTTTATTTCAAGGCCTAGTTGATACATCCAGATGACGTAGTTGTGAATGTACACGACGTAAACTAGATGGATTACTAATACTAATGCTGCGTAGTAGTAAGCTTCGGTTTTTGTCATTGCGGTTTGTCCCGGTTTGAAATACGAGATCAACCGACTGAAAGCCCATGGTTCCACGATACTGAAAAAATAAGTTACGAAAGTCATTAGAGAGTTGAAAATTATAAAATATACTAATAGTACGATGACAGTTTTTCAATAGTGATCCTTAGAATTTCATTAGATCGGACTTCCATTATCTGATATTATATGAAATGATTTGAAATCCCTGAAAGAACTAAAGAAGAAGACTTAAAAATGAATAGCTGAAAATAACATTTATATTAAGCAAAAATAACTGAAATGAAATACTAGTGTAATGATATACAAGTAAAAATAGAACAATTGAACAAAAAATAAAGATAAAAAGTTGAGAGATTCTAAGTCAAGTTACTTCGTTACTTCCCGAAGTTTAGATTGTGAGTATCCATTATCGTCTTCTGGTGATGACTAGACTGATTTCTCCGAGAGATGACTATTTGCAGTTCAGCTTTGGAACAACGAACTAGACGCCTTCCTGAAACACATCAACAGCGTAAGACTTTCCATCACTTCCACAATGGAGAAGGAAATCCACAACGAATTGCCATTCTTAGACGTATTGGTGAAAAGGACCGACACTAAGTGGGAAACATCTGTATACTGAAAACCCATTCACACGGGACAGTTTCTGAACTACGAATCCAACCACCATCAATCAACTAAAAGAGGAACCATCAAGACTCTATTAGACCGTGCTTTCGGGATCTGTAATACGAAGCAAGGTCTCGAGAAGGAACTAGACATCATCAAAAATGATCTTAAACCAGTGCTTGCACTTCTCTACATAAGAAGGAAAGGATAAGAAGAATTGGTTCCAAGTACAACATCAGAACCTGCTTCAGATTCGGTAACACTATCCGTAGCAGCCTTACGAAAACCAGGCCACCAAACGCGGACTGCGATTCCAAGAATTGCATTTACCGGATATCCTGTGAGTGCGGAAAATCCTATATGGTGAAACTAAGAGGCCATTGAATTTTCGCATT
>WOGP01009933.1:0-10514 GCA_015342065.1 Leptinotarsa undecemlineata
ATTCCTATCTGAATGTAAAATTTTCAGGCTTTGTCTCCTTCTACTTTCTTATTGATATGTGAAGAATATAATAATGCACGTACTTACATCCAGCAATGCATATGATTATTTCAAGACACAAAAAGTACAATGTTTATATAACAGTAGACAATCTGCGAGTTATGTTTTACCAATTGAACAAAATTCGTTTGCAGAAACAAAAAAATAATATATAAGGGAAACAAACGTTTTATATTATTTTTGTTTAATTGAAGACTAAGTATTCTCATAAATAATTTTTATAATTTTCCATCTACATCCAATTGTAATAAAATTATATTTTGTAATGTTATTCTACAATATAACACACTGTATGACAAAACTGATTTGATTCATGATATATCACTCTCAGCTATGTTAGACTTTTTAGGAAATCTTCTATAAAGAAGTAGAAAGTAAAAAATTTTTTCCAAAAGGCTAGTCTCTTTAAAACAATATTCCCTGTCAAAAAATGCCTTCTCGATTTTTTATGAAATTATTGAGCATGAGTTAACCAATTGATGAAAATTTTGTTTTAGAATTATCAGTTGCTCATAATTCGATCTTAACCATTACCAATTGTTAAAAAGTAATAGTAATCAACAAAGGGCGAATCTCAAACGTTAGTCGATACTTATGTTTACTGTTGATTACACAGATATCAGGTATGTTTGTAAGGAGAGTCGTCATTGCCCTTTCAGTCCCATTGTTTTTTCTTCTACGAAAGCCTGACTACGATATATGTTCAATCACTATTCAATAAAAATAGATGCTTTGGGATGCTACTCAAGAACTTTGGCTGAGTACTACCACAAATAGCGTCGCCGATACTACCATATTTATGAGAAGGAAGCCAGTTGGTACAAAGATTTTGCTATGGAACACTTCAGAAATAAGAGTAACTCGGAGATCGAAACCCACTTTTTTATTGGATCATTATAGAATACTAACATATATGCAGGCGAATTAGAATTTTTAGGATTCTGTGAGTATGCTGAAATCAATGTACAAGATTATATTTTTTCACCAGGATAGCTTCAGAAAATTGTTTTCCAACATCAAGCAATTCAAAAGCACGACAAACTTTGTCTACGTTACACTGTAGGTAGCGTCATTATCAAGCATACTATGTATTTATTATTAGTATCAAGAGGAAAGCAATTAAGTAGGTAATAAAAACATGGAAATATGCATAATGATGTATATGACAAATACATTAAAACTCCTTCAATAAGCTTCGATTTTCAAAGTTTTTTTTATTCACAAAAGAAGAGGCACAAACTTCAGATGATGATATACAATTCAGCTGAATCTAATTATGTCAATTCAAACTCAACTTGGTGTGAAGGTGTCACCAGGAAAGCTTACAATCAGAAAGTACTGTTTTTACATTATGAGCTGTCATGAAAATATTCTCATAAGCAATTTTATTCGACAATATAAATGAAAATTATTATCATATAATATTGTTATTTTATAAAATAGTACAAAAAGTTGTGCCCCTGATAAATTCTTCGTTTTTTATTCATGTTCTACAAACCATGAAGAATGTCAAGTGTATTTTTGATAGTCAAATTTTCGAAATTGATGAATACTTCTGGATTATGAAATGGACTGTAAGATGACGATTACAGCAGACAAGGCAATTTTAGTTTGTAGTAAGAAATTCTCAAGTTTTGTCACTAATTAGTTCAGCACTTGAATCCAAGTAATTCAATGAAACATTCTATATTGAAACATTCTATATTCTAATCAAATTTAATGATTTTTATATTTATATTTTTCCACTTGAATGCCAAACATTCTCGTTTATTTAATCTGGGCGACTATTATTCTTGATCAACTTTTTATGTTTTTGAACACGTGTTTCAAGAATATTAGCGAAGGCTGCCAACGCCTACAGACAAAACATTGGTATATTTATTATCGACAAACAACCATATCATGTTCCATCTGAAACCGGAAGTAATATCAATTTCCTAGGTCAGATTTTGCGTAACATAACACATATCTACACATACCAAGTTTCCAAATAATTATTGACTTAGATCAAACAATTTGTTGGTCACCTGGTATAGTTATTTAAAAGTCGATCGAAAGTATTGAGTGTGATAATGAATGATAATGACATATTTATTCTATCGCAATAGTAATTATTCCTTTCTTTGTAACACTACTAACTATGTGGGCGGTGTGAAATAAAATGAAAAAATCATTTCGCAGAACTGTTGATGTTTACCAAGTTTAATTCCATGCAGCAATGAATATGAATAGTTTATTAAACAGTATTTTGTTTCCTATGATGTTTCAAGTATTCAAGAGGACTATTATTTCGGAGTACTGTAATGATATCAACATGTTTTTCAGAGGAAATTTATTCAGGAAAACTCTGGCATGGATCGCTTATTGAAATAACGTTGATATCATATTTGGGTTGACGTGCTTGGAATTAGATACAATCCATGGAGGGGTATACAGGATTGTAAGTACCTATATGGTAAAGAATTGTGGTTCAGTTGATACATTGATTTGTGTAGGTTTCTGAAAGTCTCATTACTTACTTCTACAATGTTTTTTTTTTTTGAGAAAAAGCTGTTTTGCTTTCTGTCTTCATAAATAAACAAAAATTCTGGGAAACTTCAAATAAAATGAATAAATAGAAAGACAAAAATAAAAATTGAGACTATTCCTTTCAAAGTTTTTGGTTTTATTTTATAATCTTCTGTTACTTCATCGGTATTGCATCTGAATAATTTTTTGTTGATCAGACGGCTTTATTTTTTATGTTGCTATGTTTTGGTAAAATGTGTTTCTCAAACTGGTCCATAGTAATTTTGATTTCCTATAAATATCAAATTGACTTTCTTAAGAATACATAAATACTATGACATAAATTCGTAATTAATTTCAAAGGAGGAATCTTCAAATATATTTGAATTGTATTGGATGTTTCTGTCTAATGTCATATATATTTGATACATTTATCTTATTTTTCCATTGTTCTTCTTTTACATATCGATTTCTTCATTTTATAAAAAACTTCACACCCATCTCACTCAATAATCTCTGGTACTTCTGATAGCATCATCCATGAAATAGTTATTATAAAATGTTATACCTTTATATTATCTGTAATTGTAAGTTGGATTAGAAAAAACTAATATCAACTGTTTTTCAATTTCTGAGAATTCAATATATCCCCGAAGTTTCATTGGGTTGAATGGTATAATCCTTGTTCATTGAAGACGATAAACAGAACCTATTTCAGAGGTTACTTCTATTTTATTCCATACATCAATTATTACGTTTTAAAATTTTTATTTTCTTTCATATTGTGATATTTTTCATAATAAATGTTTACATTTCAATGTTGTTACCTTGAAATATTCTAAATATATTCGAAGAGAAATGAATTGAATAATGATTTCACTTCACTTCTATTATTCAGATTCTTCCAAGGAAACAGTTATGTTGCAGTTGGACGAAAAAGCCAGAAAACGGCATAGTTATCGAGTTTTATGTTATGTTATATCTGTTACCAGTACATACATGATTGGAATATTCAATAAGAGTCACACTGAGGTTTAGCGGTATTTAATATACACTTCTATCCAAAGGTGCTCAGAATTGTTAAAATTTTACTAAATAGTCACTTATGCAAACTGTTTTATTACAGAGTTAAGATGTGTTGCAATATATAAAGAGAAATATTTCATTCAACAGCAGAAAAAATGGTTGTCACAGTGATACATGATAAAAATTATAAATAATTATTATTTATATTTCCTTGAAAATGGAATTTTGCTCCACGAAATTGATTTACAACGTGTTGTGGTATGAATGAGCTAAAATTTCACTCACATGGAACACTGTCTAATTGAAATAATCCTTTCTCCATTTCTTTGGAAGATTTCCACATTTTTTTGTATAAAGATGTAGAAGTAATAGTCAAAACCTTTCTTTCCCGCTGGATATTATTGAAAAATAGTATTGTCGCTGTAAACCTTGAACTTGAATATTCGTTGAAAAAACTATAAATAATAATATGGTAATGAAGTATTAGAAAAATTTTACAATGAAAACTATTGGTTTACACGATATGTTTAGTATTACATATCATATTATGCATAATTTTTTGATGCATTAGGTACGTGATATGTAATACTACATCTATTCAAACTACACAAGAAGTGTGTAGTTTGAATAGATGACTAGTCGTCTATCTTAAAATCCTGATGTTAACCGAACCTTGTCGCTATATTGAACGAAGTAACTTTGTCAGAGATTCTAGTGAAGACCGAAAGTTGCACGGTGTTGGTATTCACTATTCTTCATATTTTTACCAGAGTTTGAATTTTATTTAAATAAAAAATTTATTGAATATAATCGTTTTGAAGTTTTGATAATTTTTCTTGTGTTCATAGTACACTTAATAAAGACACTAGCAACATAAGGGTTGATAAAATATAGTAATATGTTATATATAAGTACAAAATGAGTATAATTTAGTTAGTATGGAAACGCGTAAGGAAGCGAAATACGTGTTGCGGTTGTTTGCGACTTTTTAAATTGTCTGGTGAAAAGCAGAGAACGAAGTGTTATTTGACCACCTTGATCATTTTTATCGGTGAAGATGAACGGATTTTCACCCGGAAGGTGATTCTTCAATGAACTAAGACGTTGAAGCAGATAATCGAAACCTCTAAGAAAACATACCAATATGTGTGAAACTCCTGACGGTATTAGCAGTTTCCGTTCGCCAGCCTTTCTTCGGAATCGATGTGGTGTCTAGCCGCAATCCGGTTTGCCTCTCATACAAGTCAATCATAATTTGCGGTATCACTACTTTCGATTTATCAATTTTTGGCCTGCCTTTAAAACCGAACAACGACAACAAACCCGCTTCTGCTTGTTCTAACACATCCTTGGGGAGATTCGATGACAATGTCCTGCAACTGCATTCAAAGATGATCAGCGGCACTAACCAAAACTTGATGCTCAAATTCATTGTGAACCTGTAACAAAACAAAAGGAGTTTGGTTTGTGTGGTTTTCAAAAACGTTCAAAGAAGCAGGTGCTATACCATTTTCGTTATTTTAGGGGCAAAGCATCCCGACATATTGGAAGTAAAATACCATTCAATCTACAATAGAAACGCACAATAGTAGTCTCAGAAGGTGACTTACTTGAATATTTCAAATTTGGTTCAAGAACAGTGTTTGGTTGGCAACAAATCATCGCCATTCAAAATGCGGTGTTCTGTCACATGAGATATATTGAATTTCATACTTCAAAGGTAGGTAGTTTCATTTTTGAAGGAACGAGTTCTTTTTGAATCATTATTCAGAAGATGAAACTGTGAAATAAGAGTACACACAAAGTATATATTATATAAAAGTATATACTCTATATACAGGCATGTTATGAAAATTCTGGAGAAATGTATTGTGCTAATTGATTCCTTACTAGAAATCGCAATATAAAATTTCTATTTTTTAGAACACTCATGGGAATCAGGATACTTTGTGGCATACCATGAAAAACAGCTCAAACTTCGTTTAACCTTTTCCAGTCATATTCGCATTCTTTTGCACTAGTACAAAAAACCGATTAGAAGAACAAAAGTATACGGGAGTTCAATGAGTCTCATGTAGTTTGAACCAAATTTGATATCGGAGTGTCTGTTGTGTAGGTACAATCTAAGTTGTCTGGAATGAAAATTTATGCAAAATAACCTCACAAGTCAAAGGCATTAAATCTAAACTCTCAGTTCTGAAAAACTCTCGAAGTTCTCAAACTGTTGGGCAAAATTCTTCAATGATCAGTTGAAGAATCATTGGAATATATTTCAATTTCGAATATGGAAAATAGCATCAGTACCACCAGCATTCCACCAATATTATTTGTACAGTTGATAAAATTTCACAAAAAAGCATTTTATCGATAATTGAAAAATCTATTCTCCCATTTCAAATTATGTTATTGGTCTCTTATAAATTAATAATGGGCCAATTCGATTTTACTCCTTTGTATGAACACAAGAAATGTATTTTCAACAGTGTTATTTCTATTTTGAGTATCACCAAAAATAGTTATTGAACTGGAGAGAAACATCTGCTATCGGCTGATTCCAAAACATATCTGTGAAGTCTTGTAATCTATTACCTTGAAAATAATTCGATTCCGAACAAATTGAGAGGTACCCACGAAATATACTGAAATACAATATCGTAAAAATTACTATGCAGAATATATTTTGTTGACGTCAATCGAAATTTGTAGAGAAAAACAATGATAATGGAAATTAGAAATTCAGGTAGAATAAGTTTATACTTTATAATAATCTAGCGGCAGTCTTTGTCCAGATGGTAAACAAGTAATTCATTTTGAAGAATTTTTTCGATGCGTCATTCCCAAGCAATTCAAATATAACCATCCTTTCCGAGCACATTTGAATAAAGTTCAAGGAAGAAACCAGATTCCAGCGTGAAAGAATGCATTACATATTAATTATTTATAATTTAATGAGGAAATTATGTATATCTTCACAACGATCAGTAAAAAATATTTCTAATTGTGCATATAAATGCACACGTTCCACTTGAAATCATATTGCATAGATGCTTCCATTTTGATTGCTATGTTGCATGAGAAAGGAGTTCTTCGGCAAGAGTCAGAAAACAGTGTTTTGTTTTCACAAGAATCTCATATGAATCATACAAAACCTTCAAGGAATAACCATTGATGAGTAATGCGAAATCATTTAGTCAGTGGTTTCGAATATTTAGGACATTTCCATAATTCTCAATCTTTTCTGATCACAGCGATATCACCACAGATTGAATATTGATTACTCAACTTTCAGTGTCAATAAAAAACGAACAACACAATATGTTCATGTACTATTATGAACATTATAGAATTTAAATCATGGCAGATTTATCTAAACGACAAGATACGGTGTGCAGCAATACAAAAATCATAATACCCAATGATTAATAAAGAATGAAACTAGTACAAAAATCAAATAATATGACGGAATTTTATTATTATGAATGGACTAACCTGTTACATTTCTACCGTGGAAGCTACGTTGCTAGGAAAAGGCTTATTGTAATAAAAAATCTTTGCTAAAATTTTTTAATTATTATCATTGATAATATTGTCATTACAACTACTAGGGAAAGTTTTATTTGAACAGGTATGATAATCGGAAAAACACCCGTTAATTTTTTGACGAAAACTCGCATGGTATAAACTAATATCTATGCAAAAACTACAAAAATCGAATCAGAAAAAAACTTTCTTGGAGATACAAAATTTAGATATTTTGTAAATAATTCATAAATGAAACGATCGAAATGATAACTTCACGTCGATTACCAGAGTTTTTATTTTGATAAGAAACTTCGGGAGTATTTTGACGTAATATCAAACCAAATGACACGAATATTTGTTTATCAAAAAACAAATCAGCAGCAGTTATTAGGTGAGAGGTTCAGACTGCAACATTATATTGAGGGCACATATAATATTTTCATTTGGTTAAGAGAATATATACAGTTACATTTCGTTTCCAAGAGGACCTTCACTTATAAATAATTATAATGTTGAAACTTTGAAGATATATTTTAGATTCGCAAAGTTTATATAAAGATTGCTGTCATAGAAGTAGTCCATAATTTAATTTACACGATACTTGCATGTGCATGTAATGGAAGCAAACTATGTCTTAATAGCTTTTTTCTTCAATATCATATTGAATTCCATCTCGAGTTCCATTTACTAGTTTATACATTGTGGCCCAAAAAGTGACGTCCACACTTTTTTATAGAACAACTCAAAATGTCTCGGAATTACAAGTTGTTACGCGTTTTTTTTGTAGTTTTCAAGTTACGAATCTTTCAACGTTCCTACGAGAATTTTCGTCTGGACCGACTCAAATATTTTTTAGTTTCAGTTTATAGTGAATTGAAGGGGTTATATTTTTAGGAGTGATTAATTTTTGGGAAAGAAAGTTTTTGGCTTTCTACTAGATGGAGTAGTATTGAATCCTTTGTAATAGAATTGTTCAGTATCAACTATGTTGTTCACACGGAAAATCTTCAATAATGTTTTTTTATTTCTTCTGGCTCATAGCAACATTGACTTTGTCCACATATTTTCACCTAACCAAGTGTGTCATTAGTATAACGAAATTGAGTAAAGTACAATGAATAATTTTTTGATCTAAATTCAAAAACTGTTTCACTTCACTACTTACTATAAGATGATGACAAAGAATAAAGCGGAATCGTTATTTTTCTGAATCTTTCTGAATGGCCTTTCAATTTTTTGACGAGATTATTTCTTTGGAAATGTTGGTTTATAACAATTTGTAAATATTTTATAAATGTTACTTCTTTATGGCTTCTAAGTTCACATAAGTGATTTATATGGAAACAAAAATTTTTATATTCTTTGAAACTCAAATCGTTTTTGTACAGTTTGCACACTGCTTTTTACTTCTATTTTTCAATATATCCCGTCTTCTGTATAATAAAATACGTCGCTCTCGTCAACTCAACGAACTATGCTTCCTTTCATTAGAAAAGTCTGTAAGCTGTAACTGGTACTGGTCCCAATACCATTCCTTGAGGACTCCGAATATTATATTGGTTCATTCATATATGCTCTTATTTGAACTTGTACTGTTGATCTGAATTTTAATTGAAACAAAAGCGCTAATCACTTCCTTCCCTCACCTAAAAAATTACTTTGAAACGTTGCGGCCCAATTACCATTTACCTGGAAAAGTGTTTTCTTGTAGTTAACTGTTCACGTCACGCATGAATGTAGTAATGATATGTCACTTGAAGTACTTTTTGGTTTTTATTCATTCAAAGAGTAGGTAATGCATTATCCAGTAATCCATTGTTGTCTGTTTCTGATATTAAGTTCACTAGACAATTCAGTCATCTAATAAAAGGAAACTGTTTTTGGAAAACAATTTTTTGGATTTCTACTTCTTTTCTAATAACTTGACATTAAACAATTTAATATTTTGATTTTTATATTTCGAGATATCTCCCAATTGGACTAACTGATTCTTCAACTATTCTGTATGTCTCTTCAACTTGAAGATGTTATACTTTTACCAAGTTCAAATGACATAGATATCTAGAGGTATTGACCATAATCATCAAATGTAAATTATATATTATATATTTCCTTAAAATTCAATTTTACTTCTCGAAACTCGTACTTTTTGTAGTTGTTTGAAATATATTGGCGGACACAAACTTTCGGGTTGTGGTGGAGGGACGAATAGACCCACTCACTTCAGACCTAAGCTTAATTGACAGTTAATCTGTGGAATATTATGATTACTTTCGTTCAAGAATAATTTTTTTTCCTTAATGAGTATTTAAGAAATATGTTTGAGATTCTGGGATTCTATGAAAGGTTAATTTTGCAGCCAATTCGTTTTCGAATATTTTACAATGACTTCTAATCCGTATAAATTCATTTTATTTCGCTCAGTTCTTTATTTATTCTACTACCGATAAACTAAGGTGTCCTCAGTGACTTATTTACTCAATTTTATTGAATTCATGTAGAATTCGTGTGGAATAGTGAATAGTGAAACTTGTAAACGCAAAATCAGTTCCTTCCTCTGCTTCAGGCCAACTGTGTACAAAATATATTTAGTAGCCGGAATGTATAGAGTGAAGTATATGTAGATCCTTTACAGGAATTTTCTTTACAACTGTTTCGTATATATGAAATTCCAATAACTCATCGGTATATTTTTTATTAAATTTAATAAAAATATTATCTAAGCAGCTCATATAAAATATTATCTAAGAATCATTACCAATTCTTGTCGGTGTATTGATATGATTAGTGAAACTATAGGACTGCAAAATGACGAGATATAATGCGGAAAATTAGTCTTTAATATTTGATATATTTATATTGATAACTCCTGTAAATATTTCAACTGTTTGTTTACAATTATTCAGAACAACAGAGAGAAATCAACAATGACTTCAAGTCACTTGATGGTGGTATATGAATGGCAGTCATTCCAAAGTGGACATCATTCTTTTCAAAAAGTGTTCTAATAAATTTAAGTTATTTATTTCAACTGACCTGTTGTTAGAATTCAGATTGTGTTTGGTATTTAAAATTAGACTATCATATCTACAAAAGTTTTAATCGTTATAGAAAATATCATAGTCCGAAATCATGAAGTAGTCCAAATCATAAATTTCCCAAAATTTGGAAAGTATAATTACATGAATTGAAGGAGTTATATTTTTAGGAGTGATTAATTTTTGGGAAATAAAGTTTTTGGCTTTCTACTACTCCATCTTGATACAATGTTTATGTAATTCAATGTTTATATGAAAGTAGTTGTTTTAGGAGGACTTTCTTTCAGTTTGTGTCTGAAAGTTACTTCTTTGCATGATCTACACATCCATGTATAGAGTTACTTATTTGCAAATTGATTA
>WOGP01009934.1:0-10514 GCA_015342065.1 Leptinotarsa undecemlineata
CCCAAGGCTCGTCAGTACCAAATTGGATAACATTATAGAAAATATACACAATCCTTTCATGAATTACGATTTTTTATGTCACGGAATAAGCTTGATCAGCTTATGTCATCGATGACATCGTAATGACATTCATTCATCTATTTGATTTAATCCCAGCCAAGAGGAATCTTATTTGAATTGAAGGAGTTATATTTTCAGAAGTGATTAATTTTTGAAAGTAGTAGAAAGCCAAAAACTTTCTTTCCCAAAAATGATTCACTCCTAAAAATATAAACCCTTCAATTCAAATATATATACTGATTTTTGCATGTGGTTTGATTTTTGGGTAAATGTTAGCCAACGATCTAATCCTTAAATTCGAATACAGTGTTCTCTTCTACACATTCATAAAAACCTGACTATAATCAAGTAATAATTGATAATGCAATATAATGTATCCCTAATGATGCGTTATGAGAATAATATAATACTTACTCCTAAATTTTCAACTCCTGCTCAACAATAAGAAATGAAAACAATACTTAAGAAATCATGGGATATTTCAATTTTGACAACTGAAATGCTACCTCTGTGTAAAATTGGAAATGAAGGAAGCAACGTTCCTTTTATCCAGGAGATAACGACGGGGTTACGTTTTGTGACGATTTCACAAATTCGACATTGTCAATTTTGTATTATGAACAAATTAAAGTTGTATTTTCAATTCAAAGTTTTTAATTCCAAGCTTCACTGGGGGTTGAAATGTTGAAATGAAAATATTTCAAAACTGAGACATATACTTGTTTCCTATTTTTCAACGACGTTCAAAAAATACACTAGTTATGAAAACAAAAAACACAGGTTTTTTTATATTAGACATTCGTCGGGGAATAAACGAATTGTTATCTTTGATCACGAGCAACTAAGTTTCTGCTGAGTGTTCCATTAATATTGTATCATCAAGGCCAATCCGTTTCTGTCTTTCCCTGGCATTCCTCAACCCGCCCGTTCCAAATGTTAATATATTCTGAAGAGTTTAATTTAGCACATAGCTGAAGCGGGCGGATGGGCCGTTAGGGAGATTGGGACAGCCGGGGAGTGAAGGGGGTCACCATCGTCCCTGCTGATCTGATATTCCGATCGTGTCTTCGCTGGCATTGTGGACATAGGAATATATTAAAAGCGGATTCGGTTTGTTGACGTTTGAACAGTTAGATCGCGAGAGAAGGGCTTCCAATATGCTCCGGAGCTCTTAGCTCTTTGCTAGTGAGAAAACTTCAAAGGATATCACCTTCCTGATCAGACCTTTCAGTTCACATAAATAACTGATACTCTTGGTGTTCCTAATATTATTGCTTGCAAAGGAGGTGTTGACTTTCATCGACATTTTCGTTATTTGACTTTCCGGAAATCTAAGCGGCTTGACAGAGAGTTTGTGGAATAGATAGGAGTGAGTGTGTCTACATCATTTTCATGTAAATGGGTTTAACTGACATAGTAGCATACAAGGAAAATTCGAGAAGGATAGTTATGTTATATTCTTTACACAAGTATGAACGTTAAATAACGCTAATAACGTTAAAAAGCTAATAGGAAAATAATACCCTTTCCGATTAGAAAAAGTCCCAAATAATTTATAATAGCGTGGAAGTGAAAGAGAAGGGATAATACGATCAGCAGATGAAATGCAGAAAAAAATCGGTGGAATAACCCTGATATACGCATGCGTTAAAGGAATTTATTATGAGAAATTTCTGAAAGAGAAAATGTAATAGAGCACTGAAATGGAATTGAGAATCACACAGGGTGTTTCATTGAGAAATGTGCATACATTGTTGGAACACCTAGATGATTATAAATAACCCCTTATGTGAATTATTTCAGATTTTCTATAACAAAGACAAAGGCTGATTCATCTATTTTGTTCAGTTCTTTAATTTTTCAATATCACTTTTTTTTTAATCGACTACATATTTTATTTGTTCAATGAAGTATCAAATATGTTTTGAGAATAATCAACAAATATGATTCATTTCGAAACAGCACACTGTATTTCTTGAAATGCAGCGATATTTACGTATGCAATTTTATTACCCAAATATAAATATTTTGATAATGGGGTGTATAAAATTTTTAAAATTCAATTTTTTTCTAGTTATGTTCGAATCTACGTGTTGATTCCAACACAATTATCAATATGTTCATTTTACTCTCTATTTGTAAGTAATGATCCTAAAACAAAATATGTATTCGTGAGAAAACACAAATTTCAATGGCCTATTTACGAAAAACCCGTATGTATAGCAAACTTTAGATACAATTTGTAGAATGCTATCTCCAGATATTTCCCAACATGACGATCAACTAGGATAAAGTCGGGCGATGTAGTGGGTCATTAATGAAGTTCAATTCTGCTCAATGAATGATTTGGAAAATTTTGATTGAAAACTATTTCACTATCACTCTGTTATGAGGTGAGACTCCACCATGATGGAGAAATATTTCCATAATATCAATATCTATATTTTAGAACAAAATGGGTGAATCATTCTACGAGTAGTCAAATTGACTTTGCAGTGTTGAATTGATAAGTTTCACTGGATATCCTGAGATGTTTTCCTGTGAGTCACAATATTCACAAATACCTTATGGTAGTAACGTGTTATTTCATTGTTACTGTTTTGAATTAAAAAGCAATCGAGCAAGCAATCAAACAACTCTAGCGAATTTGAATAGGGACACATAACAATAAATACATTTCAAGTATTTGTTGTTTTTGAATCATTGAATAGCTTGTTTGAACCTGAGCGATGAAGAAGGAATGGAAAAATGAACGGATATTACAAGAAAATGATCAATAGTGTATAAAATATTTCAAATAATTTCTTTACAAATGTCCTGAAATTTGGTTTAAATCCTTCATGAAAGAAGTTGTGATTTGTGCAACTTTTAATAGATTTTCCTCTCCAAGTGGCATTCCAAAACAAATCCAACACAGTTGAATTCAGACATCAAGTGACAATTATATTGAACCGCGCATATCTATTCAATTTCCTGGATATTTATAATTGGGAAAATCTCTAACTAAAGCTACAAAGTGAAGAGACGTTCCATTTTGTAACATCCAGAAATATTCTTTAATGGTATTGTCAAAATTGTCCATGATTTACGTTATGTCGTTCTCTAAATGTTCGTCATTGTTTCTCGGGAATTTGTGAATATTGTGATTATGAAATTCTCTGATGATATGAGAATTGTCATCATATCAGAACCTAGAATTGTAGCTATTGAAAATACTGTTTTCACTACAGTATAAAAATACGGTTTCTTGAGGCGTGTATCGTTAACTGATTTAGCATCATCACAAGACGACAGTGCACTCGAATGACCTATAAATAGTCATCTTTTGGAGAAAGTCCAGTCATCACCCGAAGACGATTGTGGAAACTAACAATCGAAATGTCGTGAAGTAACTCGTCTCGAAATCTTTTGATTTTCATTTTTTTTTTTATTTGAATTGTTCAATTTTCAATTTTGATGTTCAATTTTTCATTTTATCGTAATTCTATTCCAGGTTTTTTTTGACTAATATAACTGTCATTCTCAGCTGTTCTTTTTAATTTTAATTTTCATTTGTTATTTCAGAGATTTCAAGTCATATCATATTAGACAATGGAAGTCCGAAATAATGAAATGACTAAGTAAATTGATGGATGTAGCCGTTACTAGATACGTGGTAGGAAACCATAATAAAGAAAAGAGAAATTAAACTTATGCAATAAGTTTGAAAATGTCCGTATAGGACGAAACTACAGTAATGTTAGTTACAAATGAACGCGATAAAAAACATAGAAAGTTTCAGATTGTTTGAAACTTATACAATAAGTTTGGAAATGTCCGTATAGGAAGAAACTGCAGTAATGTTAGTTACAAATGAAAAGTGGTAAGTTCATTTCTTTTCTTCGAACTGACTAAGACTAATTGCTACGTCATGTCAATGTTTCTATAATTATCTAGACAAATTATTACCTTATTTTCAATTGATTATTGGTATTTTGCTTGTTTTTTTATTTCATAAGGCAGCATCGATTGCTGGGGTCATTAGCTGCTACTTCTCAGCTGTGAACGTCAATTCTCAGTTATAGCTTTTGGTAGAGGCCACTTTGTTTTATAAAATTCAAAGTAGTTTTTATTCTCTATGTCTGTCGGATCACATCATTCAATATTCATATTAAATGTCTGTCTAACGTGTTCGTGAACTTTCGTTTGAGATATGATGAACCATTTCTATTGTATTACAGATGTTACATACTTCTGGTCTATCGTCCCGTAATAGGTTTGATGAAGTGAGACAAGTATTTCCTATTTTGAAGCAGGTAAAGATCACTTGTTCACGTCATGTCAATTTGCATAAAGAGTTCGTTTTGTCTACTTTGGGTTTGACAGCTTTGAGTTTTCCATTATTACTATTCCATTCTGATTGCCAGTTAAATTTAATGTCGATGTTCACTCTTCTCCGGAGATAATTGTATCGTATCGGTTGTACCTGGTGCTCGACGGGTGCGTTATCAGCTGCATTATTTCCTGGGTTTCTAACATGTCCTGCTGACCAAATGAATTTATATTTTTTCTGTTTTCTGTTATCCAGTTGATCAATATCATTATATGTTGAACCAGTGGATCTTCTCAAAAACGTCTGTAAATATTGATGAATGAGTTGATAAAATATTTCATAAACTTTCACCAGCACATAACTGTATGTAAGGAGAGAACGAAGAGTTGTATATGTTTTGTTCAGATACGTTACCTCATCGATTTGAAGAAGTTACTCAGAAAAGAGAAAACTATCGAAATGTGCCATGTGGATTACGGACAAATTAATAATCAGTTATAAAAAATAACTATATTTTGCAAATCAAGTGAAAATAACCAAGCCAAGTGCATTGATATCACGTATAGTAGTGAGTTAACGAAGACACGTTTAGGGAAAACTACCTACCGACAACTCATTTGTTCATACCTGAATTAAGAAATACTCAGCAGAGATGGGCCAGTTTGAATATCGTCAGTTCTTACTGAGGAAGTAAATCTATTCCAATGTTCAAAAGAAATGTTGTTTTCGTTAACCCGCTGTTTTCTCGATACAAATAGCGGCCCTTTGAAATCGATGATTGTAAGGACTCGTTCACACGGAGAGCCTCACGTCTCTCGCTCCTATACGAGAGCGTTTATCACTCCTACTCACCGCCCATTTACAGAAGGAGTCTCTATAATTCCTGGCTCCTTGAGGTCAGTCGTAGAATAGATCGCACGCGAGCTGTTGCCATATACCTTCTCTACCGCTGACACAAACTTCGACGACAGAAACGCCAATTAAGAATGGAATGGATGAAATTGCGAATTCTACGTTGAGAACCTTGCAGACTCTCACCGAACTATTTACGACTTCATTTCGGTCCTTATAAATTTTGAGACCCAAAAAACGGGTCGGTTGCAGACAACACTAATTAACAGCTCCACATCGTAATCTGCCATGATAAATAATATGGAGCGTCAACTTGGAAGAGCCGTTTTCACTTCTCATGTGGAAGTGTCGACTCATTCTTTTGTATTTCGAGGAAGAGATGTTGCCCCCCGGCTCGATGTACAGGGGACGTGGGAGCTCCCGTCTCAAGAGACGTGGCGGCTCCCGCCCTTCCTCTGAAAGCTCCATTGGACTCATTGCATTTTGGAGTTTAGAGCCTTTCTCTCTTTCCGGAGTTGTTCTCGTCGATCCGACTGCATTAACTATGATGCTGGTATTTGACTCTGGTTTTTCATTATTCTTAGTGGAAGGAGCTTGGTTTCTCTCACCAGAATCACCTGAACTTGTTTGTCTACCTGTAAGGACAGGTAGCCAGATTTTATTGATGTTGATTGTCTCTTCTTTTCTATTTAAATTATACCTGTATTTTTGAATTTCTATCGCTTCTCTTTATACTCATGAATAGTAATTTTGCGATAATGTGAGTGCCTTTCTTGTTAAGAGCATGTTCGGATACAGCTGATTTGTCGGTTTGCTTAAGGCGACCATTTATCTTGTGTTCAGAGAGACGGGTACACACAATTCTTTTCGTGGTTCTAATGCAGATCGACCCGCAGCTACAAGAAATCTGGTATACTCCGGGTGTTGCCAAAGGTTCTTTGGGGTCCTTAACTGACCCTAAACTTCGTTGGATAAAATAATGCTTTCATGTCGTGTTCCCTTAAGATTTCTCCAATCCGGTTTGTGACATTTTCAACGTAGGGAAGGAAAGCTTCTTCCTTAACCAGGCTAGCTAAGGTATGGTCCGTATAGTGGGCTCAAATTCTCCTTTGCTATACTCATTCTCTATGAAGGCATTTTTCAGGTAATTGAGTTCCTCATATTCACAAATACGTCGTGCTCTCTAAACCAAAGTTTCAATTTCCAGTCTCTTTGTTGTGTCTGGTTGGAGTTTTTGTTCAGATGTCTGTCTGTCTGTAGGTTTCTTGTACACTTTGTGGCCCAATGTATTAGTCTTCACGTCTATTTACAGAATCATCCTAGAAGGCTCTAGTCAAGAGACTCTAGTCCCTTGAGTTTCTCGTTCAATTGTGAATTGCATTTTTGGGTCGAGAGAGAGAGAGAGAGAAAGAGAGAGAGATATCGAAACGAACTACATCAGGCTCATTAGCATGTATGAGCCTGAGGGTGGGAAATGAATAGTTTCAATTGACTAGGCACTCTTCACTTCACACAACGGATTCAATTTCCCCTGAAACGTAGGGCAACACCAGAGTCTCAATACCATGAAAGTGCAGTAGGTGGTAATAAAGCACTCTTAGGAAAACGCCATATGGTTGAATATTATCTGTGAACATGCGCATATGCTGAACCTGATGTTAGAAAACCAATAGCCATCGAGATACTGCGGTCGAAAGAATTATTTCGTTATAATTATTTTTGCGAGGACGAAGGTTATATCTAGAAGCCTCAGTTAATCGTTGCTGATACCTTGATATCTCGCACGCTAGTACCTTCAACCAATGACCACAGTTATTATAAATAAATTTACAGCAGCTATAATGAATTATAAGACACTATGGACCTTCATGTGTTGAATTGTTTTGTTAACTTTCTCATTTCTATTTGATCAGCTAGTTTTAAGAGAAAATACTGTTCAACATATGTTTTTAGTTGATATTTCGAAATATTTCCAGTAGTTGAATTCTTAATCGACTATCGGACTCAAAAACCGTGGAGAAAATACATTAATTTATGTTTTCGTCATCATTATTGATCTCCTGAAGGATTTCAGCAATTGCTCAACGTTTTGCTCACGTACAAACAAGTGTGTTGGCTACAAATTAGTTGATGATATCATTCATAGTATCTGTCAGAAGGGTGGTAACTAGTGAATCTTCATGACAATGAACCTGGACTGAAGAATGTCCAGTTTTATCGTCTGATCAGTGCTAGGATCAAGGTTTATTCTTAAAAACGTATATTCAAGAACTCACAGCTATCAGCCACTTCTCTTAATTTTCTACTTTTTGTGCGTACCAATTGTCGCACACCTGGTTTGAACGACATGCTGAGATTTGTCAGTTTTTATATGGTCTTGTAATGACAAGATGAACGTATCCTTCAATAATGTTGCAATTACATCATATATCATTATAGATTGGGATGACATGATTCGATCTATTTAATTGATATAAAACCCAGCTGTCAGCATCAGAATGAATCACCGTCTCAAAAGTGATTGTGAAGCAGTAACCGTACGAGAAACAAAAAAGAAACTAGCTGTGTTGAAAGTCGACAGTATGCATGACTGGAATAAACAATTACGGGTCCTAAACTTTTTGGCACATTTTTTTACACATTTCCTTACCTGAGATATGCGAATTACAAAAAGGTCAAAATGAGTCTTCCCGTTTTCTTTTTGAATTCAAAAAAACTGATTCACGCTTGATGGCTCAAAACGTTTCGCAGGCAATCGAAATCAGCCTGTCAAACACCGTGTCGTGTTTTTCAAATCCCAAAACTGTTCAAAATATATTACAAGTTAGCTTAATGAATATTTTGAGTGATAAAGGTTTCTACAATAGTTTTATAATTCCAGGAATGATCATGTTAAAAAACTGCATGTCATTTGTTTTATCTATCCAATATATTTCTGTCAAATAAATTTGTAGTTTTGTATTGCTTTTTCTAAATTTTAAACAACTGACTACCAAATACACAAAACACCAGTTATTTGGAAACCCTTGTATATAACATAGGCATTATTATAAAAGTTCAAAAACGATTTGTTGGGAGTTTTCAAAAAATCTGTCAATGTTTTGTCTTCTTCCTCAATTTTTATTTGTATAATGTGAGCGAGACTGGTCGCCGAAGGAGCGCTACCAACATTTTTTTAAGGAAACCCATTTCTTGTGTCATTGGTATTTCAATTCTTCATACAACCCTTATTTATTTTCGGAGATTTTATTAGCCATTACGGAGTAATTACCCTCTGATATTCGTTTTAATAATCTGTTAATGAACAATACCATACCTTCAATAAATGTTCAAAAAGTTTTAGTTCAATCCCTTACAATGTAGAAGTCAGTTTACTTATTTTCCATATTATGAATGGGCCAGTAGCTTTTTATCCATGAGTTCTGGAACGAACTGCAGTTGTGTATAGAGCACTTTGGATGTCACATATCTAATCAAAACCATCTAGATGTGTATGTGTCTAACTCATTTTCAAATAACGGAATAGATTGTGACTGATTCCACTACAGTCTTGAATATAAAGTTTCGTTGAAAATGACCGATAAAGATAAACCTATAAAAATTACACATCTCAATTATGTAGGCTAATTCAAACTATGAACTCAGTACAAACTGACGAAATCAAAACCAGAATTAAACTTGAGTCTCCAAGCTATATCCAGATTTGTCTCGGAAAATGTGAAAAATTTCAAATCCGTGAAAATAATACCAAATTCTGAAGAAAAGAGAACGAAGGAATAATATCGTCATATTCGGCATGATTATTGCGAATGAGACAAATCTGATAGAAGAAACTACTCGAGCTCTCAATAATCTCTTTGGCATCAATCTGTCTGAACAAGATATCAATAACATATACCAAATCGGCAGAAACTCTTCTTGATCACCTGTTGTTCTTAAATCCGATTCGTATTAAAAAACACACAAATTCGTTCAGAAATACACGAAAACTAAAAGGTACTGTAGTCGCTATGGCCAATGACGCATTGTATGAAAAAAGTCTTAGTTCGCCACCTCAAAACTGCCAAAGAGCAGGAGCGAACAGCCAAAACTGAAGATAACATAGTGGAAGTAGACGGTCATGTGCTCACTGTAGATGATCTACTGAAACTAGAAGAACAGAATAGTAGTAAATCAGAAGATATACTTCAGAAATCTTACGCAAAACTCAAACTGTTATATGGTCATAGATGAGTAGGTTACTTAAATCGCTTTCATTCAACTCTTTAGTACTATCTCAAGCCAGTTACTGCGATCACGTGTACGGGCCTTGTTTGATAGCGAATCCAGAAAAATAAAATGCAAAATGTCTGCATTTGCTAGTTCGGAAGGATCTCCTATACCTATTGCTACTACATAAAGGGATAGTTAATGAGAATCTTCGTATCTCAAGAAAAAAAATCAGACGTTCCTAATCCGTAATAAACAATTCGAAAAATCACTCTTATACAATTCAATTGAATCTCATGATCTCCTTCCAGAAAATTTCAAAACAATGTCACTGGCTAGTTTGTACATGTATAGTTGATGAAGCTCGTTATTATTTTTTCACCTTAGTATGCGCTGGTCAGGCCCTATCCTCCAAATCCTCGGTACATTCAGGAAGGCGCGCCAGCATTATCAACCAACGAACACTCCCCACACCGTGGTGTAAGTGATCATTGAGTCCGAGAATCATGTGCCCTGAGCAAGCGCAGTGAGTCAAAAATTACAGCCTTCTGCATCTGTCCAGCTGAGATTTATAGACCAAGGACTCCAATTACCAGAACAACCATCTTGTCAGAGTGGTCTGGAAATAGTCTGCGGAGTTCGATATTTTATCCGTTTTTCCTTCCTGTTTTGGATGATATTCGTCTCGCAAAGTTCATGACAAATATCGACTTGCTCTGGTGGTGATCCTCAGGTCGACAAGATCAATTTCAATAAATTGATAGATGTAGCCGTTACTACGTGAAAGGAGATCATAATGAAAAGAGAAATGAAAAATTTCTATGTTTTATACCACTATTAATTGTAACTAACGTTACTGCAGTTTCATCCTATATGGACATTTTCAAACTTACTTACACAATAAACTAACAATGGCTCATTAATATTTACCATTCAAATACTTGATTGAGTACCTGAATTTACAGTTCACAATGCGGACTTGCCAATTCAAAAACCGGAGAGTAAATTAAATCGATTTGATCATTTAACAAGTAGCAACCGCATTGTTTATGCTTGTAAATTTCTAAAGATTCTAAATAAT
>WOGP01009935.1:0-10513 GCA_015342065.1 Leptinotarsa undecemlineata
AGGTAAGACCTCGTTAGTCCTTAGCTCGCACAAGTTTCTCAACTTCTGAGAGTTGTCGTTCGTATGGGGGCGGCAGCTGATTAACGGAAAAACAGATTTTGAACAGATTTAAACAGATTTTTCCTCATCTGTTCAGTGTTATTTCTGTACATCATTACAAGAGGTAGATTAAGGCAAAAACGTCAGTCGTTTCTGAGTAGTAATTTAGCGCCTACTATTTTGAAATTTTAGTATAGTACAAAAACAAGATTGTTGGAAAAAGTATCATGAAATGAGGTAAAGAAAAACGAAGTGCGCACATGAGTTTACAGTGTTTTTCGAAGACGTGGAAGTGATGGATAGATAGATGGAAATAAATACAGAAATCCTAGGATTTCATGCCATAATTAGAGAAAAAAACTATATAGCATCTTTTCGATTTGGCTCATATAAAGTTTTTGAAAAGGCACACACATATTTTTTTTGAAGGTTGAAACTGGGATATTAATGAGGTTGAAACTGGGATATTAATGAAATACATATACATTTCAAAATTATTTCATGATCACTACATAAGTTATTTATAAAACGAATTGACACTTCATTTTGAATTCAAAATTTATGTTGCTAGAACTGGACAATATGAACATTTTTTCGCTTTCAGATCATGTTTCAATATCTGCAGAAAGTTTATATTATCCGTTAGACTTCATATTTTAAATTGTTCACCAAATGAAACCCATCAAAAGAAAAAGGTGTACACATCCAAACATAAAATCAAATATTAAAAAATAAAAACAATATCAGTGAAATCGATATGAATCAGACCTTGTTGATTAATTTTCTCTCATAATGTAAAAATTAATAATAGGTTATTACTTATAGATTGAACAGAGAGGATATCCGATACACATTATTTATCTACCAAAAATGCATATATCCCGTATTCATGTAAATATTATATAGTATTGGATAAACGTTTTTTTTATTAGGTAAATAATTTTGCAAATCTCCCCAAAACGTATGTGAAGTAGGTACTTCATAGTGAAAATAATTAATAGTAGTTAATTGTTTTCTGAAAGTAGGTATATTTTTCTTCAATCCCTTTGTTTGTGAAGATTATCAATTGTTTATCTCCTTAATTACATCTGAATAATAATTAATCATAAATTGCTTTATTTATTCCATCCAGCATTACATCAGATCTTCAGTTCAATATATCTTATCTGAACCCCCAGCGGTTTGAATAAACATGTTTTGTAATGATATATGATAATCTATGTTTCGAAGTTGTTGATTTAGCATTCTGACGTTCATCATGTACCAATCCGATTTTATTTTTCATTACGTCACAGGATTGAATAACAAAATATTTTTCAAGCATGTTTTTGAAATTTTTTTTTTAGACCATCGGCTATGATCCTATTGTACCTGCTGAAGATGCGAAAAAATTCAATGTGGAAGCTTTGGATTTAGAACAAATATGGCCCCAAGCAGATTATATTACAGTACACACACCACTGATACCTGAAACTAGGAGTAAGTGCATAAATATGCTGGTATTTCAGTATAGCACCTGTATAGAATATTATTTGAATATAGAAATTCTATTCATATACAGGCCGTGTCTTTTATCATGTGGTAACATTGTTATATTCTAAACCGTAACAGATACGAAGACGATTGATTGAAAAAAAAGGTCACTGTCATCGTGAACAATACAATGGTCGAAGAAAATTTACAGGGACTCTCGCTCTTCTCGAGTTATACGGGGAAAATCAAAAATGCTGTTTTTCGTTTTTTTCGAATGTAATTGTTATTTCGGATATTATAAAAAAAATTGAAAAGGAAAATGTTATCGTATTCGTATCAACATGGCCACATCAATTTTTTTTTAAATACGGACCTGTTTTTTTTTATTACAGATATTAATGAAGCAATGAATTCAATATTCAAGGATATATTACATTAGATATTTTTATAACGTTTCATTTGAAAAAACTACCATCATCAGTGACAACAAACCATACCTGAATGATTATCTTTTCTTTCAGATCTGATATGCGAAAAAGTACTCAACAAATGTAAGAAAGGAGTAAAAATAATAAATGTGGCCAGAGGAGGAATCATCAACGAGAAGGACCTACTGAGTGCAATTAAATCAGGTCACTGCGGTGGAGCAGCATTGGACGTGTTTGAGCAGGAACCGCCAAAAGATCCCATTACATTAGAGCTCATTCAACAAGAGAAGGTTGTCGCAACCCCCCACTTAGGAGCAAGTACGGAGGAAGCTCAGATCAGGGTGGCTGTGGAGATTGCTGAGCAGATAATTGCTCTCACGGGAAGAAGTAAAGATTTCACAACCACTCCCGGCGTCGTGAACAGGAGTGTGCTGAAAAATATCAAAAATATTGACTGAAATAAAAATTTCGAGACTTCACCATTATTGCCTCTCTTTCATTTATATACGTAGAGAATATAATAACCAAGCACTCGATGTCGTTGACACACATATAGAGTTGGTAGCGAACTGGTTAGTGAATACTACTCATGAAATCAATACGTTGATTTTCAGGCTCTAAAACTCATTCAAAACCTATGTATCATGTAGTTTGCTCAGATGAAAAGCTTTGAGTTTAGTGGTTATCAACAGACCTATGAAGAATCGAACAGTAAATGATGGTATTTGTTCAACACTTATTTCGCACAAATCTTAATTTTTCTATGTTTTTCACCACTTTTTAATTGTAACTAACGTTACTGCAGTTTCATCCTTATTACACAATAAACTGTGTAAGTTTGAAAATGTCCATTTAGGATGAAACTGCAGTAACGTCAGTTACAATTGAAAAGTGGTAAAAAACATAGAAATTTTCATTTCTCTTTTCATTATGATCTCCTACCACATAGTAACTAACGGCTACATCCATCAATTTAAATCTTAATTTTTCTAAATGTTCATTCCGTTTGGAAACGATAACTGGTTGAGGAAAAAACTCATGTTCAAACCTACAATAAAGTGTAAAAGTCGTGCAAAAATAATGTAATCAACATTTTTATAGATTTTTGATGGATTAGAACAAACATATCAACTGTAACAATATTCTTCCCACTTTTGAATGAATTGATTTTATAAAAATCAGGAGTCATATGCAACGAAAAGCTGATGGGTATACTACAATCGCATCAGCGACTCCAAATAGTATTTATTGATCAATTGTCAACTACAAATCCAACATTCACGGATACCGCGAAGTGTGCTACTCCCCCACCGACAAAGCGTTAGCCTTTGTTCATCATAAACAGTTCGTTGGCCCTTAGATACTTCCCCAGAAGGTGGAAGCATGCGATCGTCGTCATGATCCCAAAACAGGATCAAAACCCGTTGTTCCCACAGAACTATCGCCCGATTAGTCTACTCTCGTCGGCGGCTAAGCTGACTGAAAGAGTCGTTCTCCAAAGGCTCAACGCAGTAGTTGAGGACCGAAATGTTCCGCCTGATGAACAATTTGGCTTCAGGAGAGAGCACTCCACTGAGTTACAGGTTCTAAGGCTGGTCGAAAATACCATCCATGAGCTAAATACAAACAAAAAAGTGCACATTGTACTACTAGACATCTCGAAGGCCTTCGACCGAGTATGGCACGGCCTTCTGCACAAATTAAACGCGGTAGACCTGCCTCGGGGCCTGATCCGGTGATTTGGGTCTTTCCCGAAAGACAGAACATTTTAGGTTAGAGTAGAGGGCTCTCTGTCTGACAGCAGAGATATCCTCGCTGGAGTGCCACAGGGGGCTCTCTCCGACGCTGAATTCTCTTTACACCAGTGACCTCCCAAGGTCCGAGCGTGTGAAGATATCCCTATATGCCGATGACACGGCTCTTCTCTCGTCTTCCATGGGTCGGGAGCTCGGCGTCGTCTACATGCAACGTGCTTTGGACGACCATGGGAAGATTGCTATCTTCTACGGCCAGAAAAGTTCGAATCTCTGGAAGGGAGATTGACAGGCAAGCGCGGGTAAAGTACCTCGACCTTCTAATAGACCGTAGGCTCACTTGTAAGCCGCACATTATGTACGTTAAATAAAAAATCGAGGGTCGGATTGCAAGTTTCTGTACCCTCTGATCAACAGAAAATCAAAAATGAGTTTGAAAGACAAGATTACTATCTAGAACACGATGTTCAAGCCTGACATCATGTATGCTTCAGGCGTCTGGGGACAAGCGGCGAAATATAATATCTCCATTCTGGAGGTATTGCAAAATAAGCTAATGAGGATGATTGGTTCGTGAGGAATTAAGCCATCCGCAGAGATTTGCAGCTGTCTTCGATTCGACAGTCCATTCAGTCGAAGAATCGGCGAGTTTTTGAAGATGCGGAAACTCACGAAAATCTGTTAGTTAGGGAAGCTATAGACGACCCCTCCCGATACACTCTGTCAAACGAGGCCCTCATGTCCCCCGTTAACGGACGAATAGCTTTTTCATCCATCCCACCCCAGCCAGGTAGGGGTACCCCGTGAAGGGCGGCACTGATGTCTGAGGACTTCATGCCGTCATCCCCTCAGTCATGAACTCATTTGTACTTCTTCAACAAAAATCAGTCAAAAGGGTAAGGGAGCTGGGCTCCAACCTGAACAAAACCAAGACAACGTGCAGTACAAATCCAATTCACTGTGACAGTCTAAAAATATGAGTAGACTTAGTTTTAAAGTTCATGATGTAGATATATCGTTGAAGTCCGATTTTAACTTTTTCCCTTAGAATAGCTAATACTTGACTACACTGTACAATCAAACTCTTATTTCACTACCATACTGACAATACATCACAAAAACTGTAACCAAACTTCAGGCTAATGCTCAACTATTTATCTATTTTTCCGAAACAAACCGTCTTTCCTACACGTCATGGTAAAGCTCTTACAACCCAACTGAAAACTGGTGAAACAAATTTCGAAAATTCGTCTTTTAGCATTTTCCAGAGAAATCAGTAATAAGTGGGGCTGAGCGTGAGCTTGTTGCAGTCGATGGGAGAAGACCAGCGTCGGCCGGAGTTATTTTTTTCAAGGAATAATTTACAACAGTGGTGATATGAATATGAAAACTCAAGGCAGTTACTAGAGTAACTCAAAGATATATTTTGTGGAAAATTAGTAATAAGTTGTTTTGTATAATCAAAGATGAGCTGAGATTTGGATGTACAACATATCATAACAAGGCATTTATCAACATTTAGTAGGTAGGTATACACCATATCATTTTCTTGACACTAGTTTGAAATATTGTTGAGATTCGCTATGGGAAATTTAGGACGTCGTCGTGAGAAGGATATTTTGAGATCGTCTGCAAATAGGAAAGCTGTTCCTCTGAAGACGCTGTATAAAATATCATTACTAAAAATGTTGCATAACAAGGGTTATAGTTCGGACTTTTGAGTGACACCAGATTTGACTGAAATGTATCTGGATATAAAGTTAGTTACTCTGACCGTTGCATTCTCTGATCAAGATGGCCTACAATACACTCCAGAAATTATCCTAATAGAAAAACGCAACTGAGTTCATGTACTTACTTTCACAATAACCAAAAAAATGTAGAAAATAATTGCAGCAAGAAATATTCCAAAATTTTGTTTCTCTATTAAGAATTACTTAATCTAATACTTAAGGAAAATGACACCAAATTAGTACCATGTTATATAATCTCGATTTGACATAGTATTAAATTAAAATCTGAAACGAATCTACCACTGACGTATGGAGTGCTTTTGATGTCTAATTTTCCTCCTGATTTTTTAGTAGGAACATCACTGTTTCTCCGTACCGATACATTTTCGCAGGCTGAAATTTTGTATGTGTAGGTTCGTTTTACATTGTAGATGTGCAATAATAAAGAATTTTAAATATTCCAACTGGGGCGCCAGCAACGGAAGAAAGAGGCGCTTCCATTAAACAAAATCATCTTTTCATCAATGTTTCTCCATGCCCTTAAATTTCTGGTGGGTGAATTTATTGTTAGCATCATCATAACACTCGTGTTGAGCCACGGCGGCTCGCTAATTAATCACCTCATAAGAGAATGAGGGCAGATTTTGTCGATTGTCTTATATTTATAATTATGTATATTTGCTTTTCATTTTCTTCTCAGAATATGCATTTCCAGAATGTAATTTAATTACCCATTCTGCAAAAGTATGATTGATAATTAAAAGTAATTAATTTTTTTTTTGTTATATAATATCTCAATATTGATTTTCTAGTAACAAACGGCATTTTTAAAAAATAACTTGTATTTTTAATACCCCTTAAAACAAAAAAAAATTAGGAAAAAGGCAAGAAAAGGAGTTATGGGTTGATTAATTTTTTTTCAAATAGATCATATCAATTTTTATTATTTACCCAAAATATGCATTTTCAGAAAATAATTTCAATATTAAATTTACTCTGCAATAGATTTTTCTGTGTGAAATTTCGCTCCAGTTTCTAACTAAACGGGCAATTTTTTTTGGCCGGCGATCACTGGAATAAAATAAGTTTTGTTCATCATCAAAATTTGATATTGTACAAAAGTAGAACATGATTCAAGTACAAAAAGGGTTATTTTCAAGTAATCGAGGTCAAAAATGAAACAGTTGCTGGATAATACTTGAAAAAAATGTCATCATAAACCTTGACAAATCCCTTGCAAATCATTTGATATTTAGGTCAGATACTCAGCAAAGAGGTGATATATTTTTGAATATAGTTTCAGTGAAGTTTTGTGACAATAGGACAATATTAGTTTCCTGTGGCACTGAAGTTTCTACTCGTCAAGTTGTACAAAAGTTGGTTTTTTCAAGAAAAAAAAATTTTTAACTAACCTTTCTAGGACTTCTCATTTTTGACAATATGAAAAACAAAAATTGTAATGCAGAACTTAAAACAGGTGTAGAAAAAACAAATTCCTACTTCACCTTGAATATTTACTGTGTAAATTCAATATATTTTTCACGAAATTTTTTTATAAAGACCTATCCCAACTTGAAACGAAAGTCTCCTTTCCTTTAGAGTTGAAAAAATCAGCTTCTCATTCCTGCGAAAAGCTATAAGTTTTTCAACTATTTTTTAGAAAAGTTTTAAATATAACTTGTTCCATAACTTGTTATTGTTTCAAAACGTGACCTTTTCTGAATAGACATGTAGTAAAAATAACTAAAATAAATTCAGACAAAAACCAATACAATTCCTATCACTCAATGTTTATCCCCAGTAATTAAACAACACATTAGCATATGAAACATTCGAAATCAAAATGTAATGTGCATTTGACGATACCTAACAAGTTTCAAAGAATATCTATTTGATTATCGTTATGAGACCATTCCATTCTTCAACTACTTATATATTTCAACTATCCATATATAATCAATCCCACAAATAAGTATTTCCAGGAGTGATTTTCTTGACAGTGTTAGCTTTTTGGCCTGCTTCCAGTTGTGAAGGAATGGGTGCTATTACTTCTGGAGGAGAGACTTCACGTCTTGCATCTCTGGTGTAGTAATAATTGGCGCTCAGTTTGTGAGCTGGACCGTCTGGAAGTATTGGTGGAGGTGGAGACCGTGTGGCAATTGTGTCTTGAAATCTGAATAAAACATTTTTAATATTTATAAATCATTAAAACCATTTTAAAAATACTAACCTCAGAGCCAAAGTATGTTTTCTACCTAACAGAAAGTCTCGCAAGTTTTGTAGAAATGGATTAACGTCGTGAAACTGAACTTTTGGTTTTGGTGGCATTTTCCTTTTCACAAGATAATTTTGATTAAAATATTACAAAATCAATTTTGACTGTTTCGAGGTTAGAACTTGACAGTTGCATAACAGATTTTAGAATCGGTTTCGTGATTTGAAGTTGATGTACTTATACGAAATCGAGTAGTTAATTTTGAGAGAAAATTCAGATTGTCATCTTCGAATAACAAATATCATAAAGCATAAATATTCTTAGGAATTGTATCGTTTAGTCGAAATCCAGAAGTTTATTTGAAAAAAAAAAGTTATTTCATAATACACTTGTTCTGTCATGAAGAATTGTTATAGAATATGAAAAGTACAATAATTAATTGAAGTAATAAGTATATTCCTCGATTTATTTCTGATGAAATTACTTACTCACTTACTATATTTTTCACGTTATCAAATGACAATGCCGCCTATTTTCAAATTTATAATTATTCCAAATAAAAGCCATTACCATATAGAGAGAGATTATTCCAAATATCGTGTTTTATAAAATATGGCGAAATATAACATTTTTCATTGATAAAGCAAGTGCACATTAGGTGTTTCTCTATTTCTTAATTATTATTAATGAAGATAGAGTACACCGAATTGCACTGGTTTTACCAACGGAAAACAATATTGACCGCATACTAAATCAACATTAAAATAAAATGTGTGAAATAATTACATATTTTCGAATTTCTCAAAAGACACTTCAATTATCAATGAATCCACATCATCCCAACTACAATTTGGAACTACTTTCAATTTCAAAAGTTGGATTTATACAATAGTTTTTAATACCTAATAGATAATTTGTTAGGTTAATGTATGCTTTTCATCGATCCTATATGAACTTTCATTAAGTTGAAATTTTTGCAAGCTAAGAATGAATAAACAAGACCGTACCTTTAACGTGGGATTCCTACCACGTAGGTAGTAAGTTGGATCATTTTCAGAACGCATTCGTGCTGTGACAAGTTTTTAGTACTGATAAATACTCTTATGACCTAAAACTTGTGTCTTACAACTGGTGCATGAATATATATTTATAAAAAATTCATGACTTACCATGATATATAATATTGCATAGATATACTATCAGCTTAGCCACAATAAACCCTCATGGGTTGCAGTGGCGGGTCGAATAGACCTTACACTAGCATTTTATTGGATCATAGGTTGATATAATCCTCCAGTTAGTATTTGATCATTAAGAAAACACTTGGGAAGTTTTATATAAATATATTTTCAACAAATTTCAAACAGTACACAGTACAGTAACTAAAACAGCAACTATCATTTTCGGCAATGTTTTCAACAAGAATATAATGAACATAAGCTGAAAACACTGCAACAAGCCTGAACATTTTTAGTAGCCAGATCATTAGTACAAAAAAACTAAAAATATTCAGACTACATTCTCACAGAGAAATTCGATTATAAAAAATGGAAATCATGTTTGAGCTTATTCTACTTTAGCTAAAATGTCTGATTCTCTGAACAGATGGTATTCAGCATTGTCTTCCAAATTAACTTTGGTGCCGCCATACTCTGGAAGTAGTACTTTTTCTCCAACTTTCACTGATAATGGGGCAAGAGAACCATCCTGTAAAAAATCAATATTTATGTTTTATGTCTAATATGGTACCTCTATTAGAGGCATCCATTATGATTTCAATAAAGTATAAAGAGAAAATTATAAGGAAAGAAAGTTTTTGGTTTTCTACTACTCCATCTTGATACAAAAAAAGGATGAGGGAATCACTCCTAAAAATATAACCCCTTCAATTTAGAAAATTATAACTTTTGCCAAAAATAATCTTTTATATGTAATTTCAAGTTTCTGATATGAAAGTAAAAATTCCAATAACGGACTGTTCTGACTTGATATGGTATAAGGGACATGACTGTTGTAATAAGGACATTTTCCCCTACATTCTACATAATAAATTGTATGAAGTGATAATTCAATTAATTTTCAATAACTGAATTAATTCAGTATATAGGGTAACTGTGGCTTGTCTAACTGATTGATTCTATCTCTTACTGATCTCAGGGAGTTGAAATAACCTACCTAGAACCCCACGTCTATAATCGTAGTTGTCGATGCTGTTGATACCTAAAGACAAAATTGAAGGACTTACTTGTAATCTAGCACCAGGTCCAACTGCCACTACTGTGCCCTGCAAAACTTTGTCTTGTGCTTTTTCTGGAATCACGATTCCTCCTTTCGTTTGGGTAACAGCTTCAAATTTCTTAATTAAAACTCTGTCGAACAGAGGAATCAATCTTTTTGCTGCTCCAGACTGGAAATAGAATGAAATTTCATACGGAATTCCTAGAGTTTGGAAAAGATCGAAAAAAACGTGCACGAGGTATTTTGAAGGTTAAAAAATTCATACTATCTGGATTAAAGTTCAACTTACCATCTTTGGTATTTTATTTGTGATTGAGTTGAGAAGAATAAATGCGATTTGAAAATGTCTCAATTCTCGTTAAAATTCGAGTCTGGAGAATTTTCTGGAATGAAAGATGCAAGAATACACCGCTTCTTTGGGAACTGTTATCTCAATCCTCCTATCTCCTCAGTTCTAATTAAACTCAGAGTTTTGGTATTTTATTTTTCCTTTCAATATGTGAAAAAGTGCGACGAGAACATTAGAGCGTATGTCGTGAATCGTATTCGATTTTGGTGTTATGCTAATAATAGTTGAGCTATCAGTTACTAGATGTCATGAAATGATTCATGATTTGGCGGTTTTATCGTAAG
>WOGP01009936.1:0-10513 GCA_015342065.1 Leptinotarsa undecemlineata
AAAATCAAATTTCACCTAAAACGATAAATAAAAAAGTTTCCCATTTGATGCGGACTTTATCGGTGACACTGTAGATATAGGTAGCTCATAATATATGAAAGAATGATTCAATATGTTTACCCCGATGTGACAAAATGGAAAATGAAGTGTCTATTACCTGGCACCAAGAATATATAAGCAAATCCCTCATGAGATTCAGAATATTAAAAAATGTAGAAAATTCAAAAATTCTTTAACTGAGTGGATTCTCAAGACGGGACATAATAATTTTAGTAATATGATAAATTCTAACTAGAGTATTTGGCAAAAAGGCTACCTCCTGATTATGTCATTTACCGAAGTGTGAAATTTACTCTACATGTAACTTATCAGAAAACCTAAAAATGACTTTACCTGATGAATGAAAACCCAAAAGGGTTTTCATTCATTTCATTAAAGTGAAAGTGAAGATATTTCTTTAAGTTGAGAATGCAATTCGAACGTTCGCCCAGGATCACCTCTCATTCATTTATATGATGGGAAGATTATTATTATCATTACTCCAACTTTTAATCTGACTGATTGATTTAGGTGCAGACTTAAAAAGATCAATTGTTCTCTAAAAACGTGCGATTTCGGCTTGTGTATCATTGGAAACTCATTGATTTATAAATATATATTTCGAAAAACTCCTTCGAAGATTTGAACACAACAATGTTAAACGACTAATATAATAATGGGCAAGACAAAACATGCGCAGTATATCATACACTATTTAAGATGTCATAAACTGTTGTTCTCACAATCATTTGCGACCGATTGAACTCATGGTTATGTAATTGCATGTTAAAAAGCTATAAAACGATTAGGTCCCAGAAATGGCTTGCCACTTTCTACAATCTAATAGGTACGCTCATTCGGATTTCTAACTTGGATAATATTCCTATTGTTGTGATTGATTGTTACGATTTTGCCTCAGGGATAAAATACAGTTGCATATCACACAACCAACCATGTGAATAAATTATACTATTTTTGTCTGAAGTCCCTTTATCACTTTCGTAACATTGTTATTAATTCTTGTTCTCACATTTCGCTTTAGGAACTTAGATTGCCCTTTCATGAATATCAAGATGCACATTTTTTACGTCTATTGTTAGTTTATTATTTCTTGAATATTTTTGAATTCACCTATTTCTTTTTACAAAGCTACTTCTAAGAAACTGTAACGATTTACGTGAACTTAAAAAAAACAAGGAACAAAATATATTTCAAATAATAGTCCTTATTTCGTTCTTGAAGAGGGGAACGCATTTCGTTTCCGAAACATACATTGTTTTCGCTTATTTTTGTAGGTGATATTTTAATACTACTACCTATAAGCACTCTCATTTGGTTAGGACATTGTTTAACACCAATGCAGCGACTGTTTTTGTAGATACTCTAATAACTATTTTTTTTCGCGTTATGGCAGGTGATATCATCCAAAAATCCAATACAACTAACGAATCGACAGATATCAGGTGATAATTACCTCAAAAATGTGTATTTTATAATGTGCCATCACCTACGCATTTTACTTTGGCGAATACTAATTTATGTCTGTTTCTTTCGGCATGGCTACACTTTCCAATATTCATGAATGTTCGTTTCTATACGAAAACATCTTTGCACCTGGTGACCATTTTGAAAACTCATGAGGATATGAATACGCACAGTTAATTCTGAAAGTATTACGTAAGTGTCGAAAAAATGTCGAATTATTTATTCAAATGCCAGAAGCAATTTTTTGGAAAAAATATTACCATATGAGTATCTGTTTGAGTAAGTGGTTATTTATAAAATATTGTTTGAATTGTCATCGTCTAGGACATCACTTTTTCAAGGTTCTTTCAAGATTTCACATACTCAACGAGATTTTACAGGCTTGGCATTTACGGTCTTTGGCCATTTGAATATGATTAACAAGACAAAGTATGAAATCACAAGATATAGGATATCCAACGAAATTAACATCAATTGAAGATTTCATCAATGTACCTCCACTACATATCAAACAATCATGCAATTGTTGAAAACGATATAATTTACTGTTTCCATAAAAGTACAAAACATAAGATTTCAATAAAGAAGTATCATATACTATTTCCTTCTAACCGATAAAATGGTATAACAATTGAAAGCTAGGCCTCCAAAATGGAGTTTTACAGCAATGAAACCTTTCTTTCCAAACAGCGATAAAATCACGGGGATGAAATCAACATCTATGTGTCATTATTCATACTTTACTGATTTACCTAACCTCACAAAAATCAAACAATAGTCCTTCACTTTGAAAATTCATATTATATATTCAGAAATATCATTATCTTAATAGAAACTTATTGGTATGAAAAGATATTTTAAATTAGAATCGAAATACTATGATTCAATTTCATTGCAACCGAAAAGAATACGCGACGTTGAAAAATACGAGTTCAGCCATTTGGCTACTCTGTTGATATATATGAACATTGTGTCTGCAAAAATTGTTTTTGTAAAACTTATCCTTAATCAGATATTAAAATTGATTCGATCTGAGAGTTGATATTTCGTTCATATATTGATGCATTTAGCTGAGAATATTTCAGAAAATAATCTACTCGACCTGAATATTTTCTCAAATGAATATCCAATTCTTTTGAACTGATTGGAAATTGATATTTTTAAAGTGGCTATTCGCCTTGAAGAAAGATAAGAAAAGTGGCAAAATACCAACAACTTTCAATTTTTGAATAGTCAATCTACAGCAATGATATATTTTATTTTAAATATCCTTTGACATCTGTCGACGAAATAAAATTCTTATTTTGAGAGGCATTTTATCGTTGAATATATCAAGTTACTGAAGACTGATCGAAACTATTTCTACCTTTTCTAGTGCATCTGTATAATGTCCTTCATTACAGATTGTTCAAAGAGAAAATTTTCGAAAAAAGCCATTAAAATTTCTGATTTCAGTTCTGAATTTTTTTTTTAGTTTTATTTTTTTTCAAATTTTTTAAGTTCAATTTTTGATTCCGAAATTGAACGATGTGCTTATATTTTGTGGCATGCGATGCTTTAAGATTCATTTGCTTGCTTGATCTTTCATCAACTATTGATCAGGTGGAGGATCAGAACAAGTTCAATCAAGGACAAAAACACGCTACAAAAATTACTGGGAAAATGTTCAGTTATTTTATACTTTGCCAGAACACAAGATGTAATATGAGTGAGTATTCAATTGTATATCAACTAGCCATCACTATAGAATCTAACAAATATCATCAACAAAGAACCGAGAGAAAAAACTGAAAACCTCAAATACCCCCATTACTATTTTTGAACTGGAGGCCTCAACAGTTTCTAAAAATATGTTACTCTGCCAGTCCTATTAGAAATAATTTGATATATTGTTATATTGTTTTGGATCCTGAAGCATGATTACGAAATAAAAGGATTTTTTGCACTCATGGAAAGTGATGAATTCTGTGACAGACTGGCTTTCATTACAAATTATAAAGGAGCATGTGACCAATAACAATCAAAAATTGGTTGAGAAATGAAGCCTATAATTATTCTTCACGGTCGAATTGCAATATATGTTCAAATACATTCCGTTCCATGCACAATGGTCATACGAGTATGTATAATTGTTGCCGCAAGGTTCTCTCAAGTTAATATTTTACAACGCCTGGTAGCTGAGCAAGTCCAGTGAGTTCATCATACGAATATTTACTTTCCTCCATATCATCGTTACATAATCCTACCAGTTTTTTGAATTCTTCGACTCCTAACGAACGTATTTAGTGATAATTACATATGTACATTAACAAACAATTTCCAATTTCGTAGGGAGACTTTATTAACATTTCACAATAATTTGATGCATTCGTTAAATGTTGATTCCTAGCCACATAATTTTTATTGAATTGTAAAACTGAGAATAATCACTGACAGCTGAATTGTAGATTGAACCTAGTTCAGGTTGGAATTGACAATGTCGTTATTGAAGAATAGACCACACATTACCGAGGAAGGGTTTCTCAAAGTTGTTTATTGGCATCCAAAAAATGTCAATGGATATTTTTTGAAACGTCCCAAGTACGTATATGAAATAAGCGTCAGGGTTGAGGAGTTATTGAGGATTTATTAGAAATATAAAGTGTGAAATAGGCAAATGGAATAAATTCCTTGTTTCAATTTCTGTATATACGCATAGAAAAATTCTGAATCTCGTCAATTTTTTATTTCATAGTAATATTCTACCGCGTAAGAATTTTATATTTGAATAATTTTTTATTGTGAAATGCATGTTTAATGATAATCTTGATATGAAGTTTTACTCAAATATGCATTTTCATCTAGTATCAGCCGATATCATCTCATAATCATCACGATATTACCACATAATAATAACATCCCTTAATTCTGAAAAATCCTCATGTACCCATTTTCTTGAAAATGATTACATAAAATTGAATACATTTTTGTTGATTCGTTTCTTGAATCAAGATGAAAAATATGAATCAGCTACTAGAAATTCTATGATCCTACCTAATTAAAAACTTGTTTTAAATTTTCAGGTTGTGCAACCAATTCTCCCAACCCTTCGTATTCAAAATAACTCAATACAAAGACTTTTTTCTGCTGCAATTGACAAGTGAATGTATGCATTCTTTATACCCTTCTAAAATCATTCGGCCTGGTTGTTATATCATAGAGAAATGAATTAGGATCATCAAGATTTTTGACCCTCTCAACCTCGTTATTCATTAGCGTTTAACTTCCGTGTTCACTAACAATAATGATCTATCCCTATAATTATTTTATAATACTTGATTGACAAGCGGAGATTTAGTCGTGCATATCATAGTTGCTAGTATGTACTTCAGCATAATACTATACAGGGTAACCAAAAAAAAAAAAAATGAAATGTTGATGCCTTTGATCAACATTTCATTAATTTTTTTAATAAAAATATTTTCTAATTTTATGGGACGTACTCGTATTGTGTTGGTTTTTTTCCAGGATTGTTACTGTTTGAATAAAATACAATTGATGTATTCGTCAAATTTGTCAGTAAAATTTCTAATTGAAAATTTCGTGTATATATTTCCAAACAAAAAATATCAAATTCAAATAAATATATCTTCTCTTCATATCATTTCAGGAATATAACAAAAAACTAGATTCGCTGAACTGAATTGAAAAATATGACCAGACTACATTTGCAATGCATCCATTCTTTTCCTCAGATCTCCCAAAAATATTATCTAAATATTTTTTTACTTGGAATAACAGTTTAGCATATTCAGTGCCTGGATGTTGAAAATTCTATATGGTATGTAACTTTCCAAATCTTAATTTTTTCGCACTAGAAGTAGATGATATTATCAAAATCAATTGATCATGTTTCGAGTTTCTTTTGGTTTCATTGAATTCGATTATAATAGATAATACAACATAAAATGCATTAAAGAAGTAGATTTATGAAAACAGACAACCTGATACATATATCACAGTATCAGTCAAGTCACGGAATTGATCATATGGAAGCTAATTTCATCTTCAAAACAAAATATTAAGGAAGAAATTGCCTTCATTAAAAATGTTTCCTATAATTTTCATGACACAATTTAAAAATTTCAAAACAAAACCATTAACAACAAATGAGAGTTAAAAGCCAGATATGTCCGGTACCTATAATATTTTCGAAGTGAGAATAAACAAGGTCTCACCTTTCAACATGCGATTCTTAGCGCTCTGTACTTGTCATTCGAGCGTCTCATTAATCTTGTATTTGCTTTGAGATGCTTCTAGATATAAAAGTTAGGTTAAATGACAAAACTTACCTTAGTTTTAACTTGCAACAACCCCTCTCCATTTTTATTAACAATTCCGTTTTCACAAAGATTCTTGGCAACACAGATGTGACCTTGGCCTTTGCAGGCTACGAGACCTACTTTATTGCCTTGACTAAATATTCCATTTCCCTCTACGTTTCCTCCAAGGACGAAAGAGGTTTGTTGTTCCTGGCTTCCTGGTTTAGTTGTTGAGAAAGGTTTTTTGTTGGCTAATGGATGAGTTGTTGCAAAACCTGGAATTTTTGGTTGAACCCCAAGGAATCCGTTTTCATTTCGTACTTTCTCACCGTTGCCTGAAAATAAAAAACAAGGATTTCAGTTCTTGATCATTCAACTGTTTATCTTATGTGCTATTGATCCCATATATATCAGATAATCAGCTCTCTGATTATCTGAGTGCTACATCCTTTTCACTAGTTTGTGATAGTGGGATAAAGTGGCAATTGGCTTGTAATAAGTAGGTATTACGCAAATATTTTGACAAAACTTGAAGTAACGTATAGAAAAGCCATCAATTTTCATAAATTACCCAGTAATAATTGAAGGTGAGTATATAGTTATTATGTCGTTAATTTCGTTTTCTATTGCAAATCCAATTTTTATGGCGGCATTGATGAAAGCTCAGCTCAATTATTTTCGAGATGATGAAGCATGTGAAGAAGTAGATTTTTGTCAAGGCAGTTTGTGATTTCAAAAATCTGCATAACATTACCGATGGTTATTCCTAACCCCTTCTATCTATACAATGAGGTGAAGTGGCTATTTCGCAAGAATTGGGAAATCAAGACCTCAAAAGAAATTCATCCAGGTAATATTTGTTTCGTTGATTAAATTTCATGCATATTTAATATTTTTCGTAATCGAAATTTTTATCACTAAGTTGACTGGCGTCAACTTCTTAGAGTGGAGTGGTCTCCGCTTCATCCCAGTTACATACTTTCTGATTTTAAAATGATAAAATGATCAATATTCATTTGGGTGTTCGAATTAACAAAGTAACTTTATAGGTCTCACCTGTTGTGACAAATTGTCCGTTCAAGAATGGGTTTTTGCTAACATCAACATTTACCCCGGAATGGAAACCTGCCACTCCTTCAGTCTTCGTTCCGAAAGCGGACGAAGCGAGGAGTCCAGACGAAGAAGAAGAAGAAGAAGCGGAGAATGAAGAGGCAAACGAAGCCGGACTACCCACTTCATAAACTCCATTCAAAAACGGATTCTTCTTCACGTCTATTGTCCCCAAATCTGCGTTACCTCCTTTCTGGTTACTCGGAAGTAAACCAGTGGGAGGCAGACAATTTCCAGCTGCTGAACATTTTTTGTATTTCTCGTAGGAGTCTTTGAATGGACTGTTTGCTGACATCCACCAGAAGTCTTGAGGGTTTCCAGTTTGGAAGGCGTTTTTCTGACTTGCCAGTGCGTTAATATCTTTGGGGTCGGCTTGTCCCTTCAATGAGAACTGGACGTCGTTGGCCAGGGCCGTGGATACGAGTATCCCCACTAGAAATAGTGGAGACATTTTCGTTTTTCTGAAACAAAATAGGGTTTCAGTTAATATATTATAGAGTACTCTGCTTATTTTCATTTCGAGATTGATTACGTGCGATTCAAGTATTGATGTAATCCTCCATAATCCATAAGAAAACTCATAACATATGAATAGATTTTTCTGAACGTATGTATTAACTTACCATAAGAATTTGAATGGTAATTCAAATAGAATTGGGAAGTATTGAAAACAATATATATTTTGCCAAAGAACAAGAAATGATCATTGATCCAGAAGAAATAAAAAATGACAAACTATAACGCAAATTGTGAATAGAGCAATTGATGGAGAAAAATAAGTTACTATCAGAAATTGGATAGGTATGCTTGAAAAACTTTGAAATGTGATAAAATAGAAAAGAAAGTGATGAATAATGAAGTGACAAATATAAACACAGTTACAAGGCAGAAATAAAATCAAATTCAACTCACAAACAAAGTGTAGATTAAAAATATGATAGAACTAACCGATACTTTATTGAAAGCCATTATAACGTATTAAAAAATAAAACACTTTGATGTGTACACTTTAAGGTGTCACAATATTCGAAGATACTATTATATAGCGAAACACGTGTCGCGGTTTAGTAAACTGTCAAGTGGAAATCTCACATTGAAGTGTTTTTTTTACAACAAAGTGTAAATTATGACAAAAATAAGCTGTGCTAGGATTCAAAAACAATGGCAAAGTACCTTAAGTTGAAACATAGATAAAAAAATATCTAAGTCACTGAAAACTGGATTGTGTGGAGTGTGATTAATTGAAGAGAAGCAAAATATCAGCTAGTTATTATATGAAGTTGTTTATTTTTCTAAACTATGGAAGTTACAGAAGAATTGTAATAATATTTTTTTTCAATTTTTGAGGTAGTTAAAACTTTTCACCCATTTCAGATAGTTCCAAATATTGTCCAATATTTCCAAAAATGGATAGTGACCTTTTCTGTAAAACTAATTACACATTGGTTTCACGATATTTTCGAATATGACCAATAGTTCAGAAATTTTGAAAAAGTTTTGATCCTTCTGGGTTTTCAGATTTATTATACATTTCGCGTACTATTGAAGATATTGAGAAAAATCTTATGTTGTTTTTTATGATCCAGTGTATTGGTTGATGCAACTTATCCTAAAAAAGTATTTTCCTTTTTTATATCAACTGCGCACAGGGTCTTCTGGAAACAGATTAAGAAGGTCTTGAAATCTCAGTATAAAAATAACTTTGAATTCATTGGGACTGATGTTAAATAAAATCAAATTCCTTGGATTCATCAATCCATCAATAACAGTTTTTGTACGTAACAAAACCCTGGTCGTACATTAACGAATGTTGTTGTGAACAAGTAAGGACATGGTTACGCCTCAAGCTTTAAGAAAATAACAGAATATGAAGAAATCAAGCCCATCTCTAAAGCGGTACATCAATATTATGTAACTGTGACGAATATATCTCTACATAGGATCGCCGTCTAACATCGACATTGTTTCGAGGTTTTTCTCAGTCCTCTCACTTTTTGGTGTGTGAGAAGTAGAAATTTTAACATTTAAATTGAACGAGCTAATCCGCAAGTCAAGGCCCATCATTGAAATCTTGTATTCACCTGAACATCTTTATGGCACGATTTAATTTATTGAGACGATATTTTACTGCTTGTCCTTCATTAAAAACATCCTGCAATTATCTACATTCTAAAACGGATAATAAAATATACAATAGAGGAATTTGGTTGAGATTATTCAAATTATATACTGATTTGCTAAATTTTAAATGTGTTTGCTAAATAAATCACTTTTAGATGACGGTTACCAAAATTTAGATTTGTAAGATGATACATTCGATGAACATATGATTACAGCAAATCATACTATATCGGATCGGATCCCAAACTATAGTATTGTTGACCAAAATGGGTTCTTAAGAAGACTTTAGAGTTCAGGTTACCACCATACAGTTGATATATCAACTGGTTTTTATATTTACAAGAAACTTTTTCATGCTTTATACTGAATGTACTACGAATTGTAAAACCACAATGTCTCATCTTTCATCAGATTTTGACAAAGAAGATGTATTATTCCTTCCATTGATATCTTCGAAAGAATACCTATATCTAAGTCATCTAAGCCATCTGAGTCATATTTATTCAATCTGTGAGAAAAATAAAATTCACAAAGGTTTCCTCAAATAAAATAATTTATAGTTTTCAACTATATGATTTTCAGACTAGAGTCCTCAGTTTTTACTGACGCATTGCACATGATTATTCCCAACTTTTATTCAGGTTAATGTCTTATTGAAGTTAAAATATTTACTGAACGACGTACCACTGGCTAGAATGCCCAAATTCAACCAACTTCGTATTTATATTATAACAAACCATGCCTAGTAGGAAATGTTTACTGTATTGATATTAAGTTTGTGAAGAAAAAAATTGATATTTGCTTACGAAGAATGATAGAAAATGAGATATCAACTTATCTGGCGAATTCAGAATCTTTATTAGGTTCCTTCTCGTTCGACTGAGTAGATGAAGTTAAATATCAATAACCTGTATACAGTTTGAGAATTCTTCACGTTCTTCTACACAAGTAATTATCGAAGTGATTTAATCCTCATGTCCCATGAAAATCATATACTGACAACTACCTACATTTGAGAAATACTATTTTTTTCACGCCTTCTCCTAGATGTAATATTCAAAATTTGGTATTCCACCTACCCACTTGATGTTTTTTGTTACATGTCCCACGACATTCCACAACATTCTTATTCCTATTACGATATGCCCAAATATCATCTTTTGGTAGTTGTCCTTAGACCGCATGTACTCTTCGCAGTATTCGTGTGTGACCTCTGAATAACTATATTTTTTCTTCTCCAATGATGAATAGACGTTTATCTGATCTGCTTCAATATTCAAAGCAGACATAACATTTTATGTATGTTTTCGTATTCTTTCTATGAAATATCCAAATATCAAGTGGATAAGGGAGATAATATATGATGATTTGAGTTACTTACTGCTAGAATATTTTTCTGATATTGATAGATAGATAGATAGATTTTTATTGATCCTTTTTGCTATATAATGTGTAGA
>WOGP01009938.1:0-10512 GCA_015342065.1 Leptinotarsa undecemlineata
AAAGTACTCACTTTTTTCACGGGGACCGGGAAATTAAGTAATTTCATGAAAAGTTACATTCTGTTACCTGTCATCAGGAATAAAATGTCAAACTTTTTTCCCGTCACAGAAAAAATGAATTATTTTCAATTTCAAAATTTCTTCTCTCTACAAAATCTCTAATCTCTACTTACCCAGTCATATGGGATGCCACTGTCTTCCTTCGACTCCCTGAGAACCATGGAACTCATCTTGGCAAAAATATTATCATGGGGTAATGATGGAGGTGGTTTCATTTCATCTTCACTTTTAACCTCACTCTTAATCTCACTCTTCACTTCAGTTTTGACCGGAGCTGCCCTAGTTTCGAATGCTTCACCACCCTCTTCTACTTTGGGCTCAATTTTAATGTCACTCAAAATCTTTATCTTTTTCTCAGGACTACTGAACACTGGAGGCAGCTTGATGTCACTTATTATGTTAATTTTGGGCTTAGCCTCGTTGCTTGTCTCACTCTTGGGGCTCACCAAATTCGTCAGAACTGGTTTCACATCTTCTTTCTTGATCCACGAGTGATTCGCATTGCTACCAGTCAAGCCAGGATTGAACTGGTTGTTGACCGGGCCAAAGTATTCGCTGTGTTCTTGATTATAAGCATTATTTTCTTGCTGCTGAGGCTGATTCCAATAGTTGTGCTGATAGTCTTGGTACTCGTTTTGATTGTAAGGGTTCTGATTGTACCCCGAATTGTTCTGAGAAGGTGTAGTGCCAATTTCCATCAGATCTTCTGAACCAGGATGCATGTTATTCAGAGAAGCAAGAGCGCTTGTAGTCGAAGATATCAAAGGAGTTAGAGATGTACTAGAGTTACTCAATGGAATCAAAGAAGTACTAACGTTGCCCAATGACGTCAAAGTACTATTGACATTGTTCAACGGTGTTAAAGTGGTACTGGTACTGCTCATACCAGTCAAGCTCTTACTAGTAGTTAGTGGTGTCAAGCTGGTACTACTTAACGGAGTAAGTGAGGTGCTAGCCGACAAACCAGAACTGATGTTGGTCAAAGGAGTTAACGAAGTACTTGAGGTCAATGGCGTCAAAGAAGTATTATCGTTATTTAACGAAGTTAAGATAGTACTAGCATTGTTCAACTGAGTTAGGGTATGCCCACTGTTGAGCTGAGCCAAGTTGGTCTGACCATCTTTCCCTTTTGAGTTCAAAGGCGTCAGAGATATTTCCGAAGAGAGATTGGCGAAACTATTCGAGTTTTGACTAGTGACCGGTACTGTAGTCAAGGAATGCTGAGAATCGAGATTCAGGAAAGTGGTTCTAGAAGGGGTCTGGGGTCGGTTGTGTTCAGACAAATTGAAATTGGAATCACTGCCAGTAACGTTGTTATAGCCTGTACTCGAGTTAGGAGTGTTCGGATAGGAATAGTTGTTGGTGTTTGGAAAAGACGATGGAAACTGAGCATTCTGGTCAAACTCCTGATCGTAGTATGGCTGTGGAATCGTTTCAGGAAAACTAGCTGGCATATCCTGGAGGCTGTTGGTGGTGTTCAGATTCTGATTGAAATTTGAAGGACCCTTGTCTTTTCCCTGTTGGGAAATGGTGTTGCTAAACGAAGTAATAGGTGATGAATTAGAAAAGTTAGAGCTGGGGACGGTACTTGAAGGTGGTGGAAGATTCGCCGCAGGAGGATCAGTGGAGCTGTTGTATGGCGTGACAGAAGCTGCAGGTTTGCCATTCTTTCCTTTGGCTGGAGCTTTTCGTTTGGAACTAGCGCGGGCTGGAGACTTTTCCGGCTTTTCTGGCTTCTCAGGCGTCACTTTGGTCACTGGGGCTCCTCCCACTTCCTCCAGATCGATATCCACTGCCTCTCCACCAGCACGTTTCTTCAAAAAGTTATAGAGCACATCCGGGTGATTCCATATCTTGCAGCAGACAGCGAAAGCTTTCAGAGGGTTTGGAACAGCCTGGATCCTGACCACCTCATTCATGAACGTTTCGTAGAGAGTTCTCTGAAAAGGCGTCATCCTGACCAAAAGGACATACTCTTCCTTCTGCGGCAGGGCTGTTTGCAACACACGATGAGATCTTCTCTGCACAAACCCAAGCAGCAGCGAGTGCAAAACATGAGCTCTGTACCGCATGAGTTTGATGTCAGCTTCGGTAGAATCTATACATTGACCGTTCATTATGGGCCGTTCAAACATGTTACAGAATTCGGTCTTGGAACCAAGATAGTTGGGTCTTACGAAATCTACCATGCACCAGTATTCCATCAGATTATTTTGGAGAGGATATCCAGTTAGAACAACTCTTCTTTTAGTCTCCATTTGTTTCAGAGCTTGAGAGATTGAAGCATGAGAGTTTTTAATTCTATGGCCTTCGTCGCAGATTACTAGATCTGGGCCGGGTTTCACCAATGCAGTGTGAACCTCTGAAATGAAGAAAAAAAACCATTCAAAGAACGTTAGTTTATAAAATGATACTTAGGAAGCTGAATCAGTTGTGAGGGCATCAAAATCTCTGGTACAGAGACAAGATTTTTGGAATGGATGTAAGAAGAATATAGGCGGAAAAATGTAATAATCACATGAGACATATAAAATAGAAATGTCAAAAACTACACCTCACGATTTGATGTCGACAAACTTTATTTGAAAAATATATCACAATCGTGAGGTGTAGTTTTTGAAATTACTATGGATCTTCATCAAGTAATGGGCGAATCAATCAGAAAAAAAAATAGAAATGGACAATTCAAACAGCTCCCAAACAACAGAAACGTACTGAGGTTGGTAAAAGGCAGATTATATCCTCACATAAACCTTAGAATTTTCATATGTTGTGAATAAAATGTATTTCAAATTTTCAAAGCCAATCTGATTTTACATTAACAAAAAAATACAACTCATCTAATAAAATAAAATTGTTACAATACACAGAATACAAAAATATTATTGAAAAGTAATTTGTTAAATTGATTTCAATAATTACAATTGTTCAGGGAGTTCAGGGATTTTTTGAAGTGCTTATGCTTTTTGATTAAAAAAAAGTTTTTTTACACAAAGGTACAAAACTTATCAGACTAGTCAAAACATATTAAAACTCATAAAAAAACAAAATAAGAACTTACGTGAGAATAAAAAAAGTCATCAGTAAATAAATAAAAGTAATAAAAAAATATTCTGACACCAAAGGAAAGCAATTAGAATATTAGACAATATCGACTACAGAGATGAATGTTGAAATTCATTCATTACATTAAGAATACTAACCTTTTCTTCTCTATATATCATGGAAAATTTAATATATATAAAAAATATATGAAATGAAAGTTTGGAAAATGTGCACGACTACAACACTAGGCATAAAAATGATTTGGGTACTTAAAAAGATGTCAAAATGGACCAAATTTTTGTACTGTGAAATTTTACAATAAATTACCACAAAAAATAAGATTTCTACCTATTAACATATTCAAAATGAGGATAAAATATTTTTTAACAAAAAACGCCTTCTTCAGCACCGAACAATTCCTGCACTGTGATATAAGTTCCTTAATCATATAGGCATTTGTCGTTGTTTTAAAATACCCAATTTTGAATTTTACTGCTTTGTATTTAAATGTGTTCGTTGACATAACTCAGATGTACTTACAAGATATAAATATTTTTTATATAAAAAAGCTTGTTCTATGAATTGTAAGCATCTATTGTTTATGTAAATATTAATAGATACCTGATATATACTAATTTTATTAATATGTATGTATTGACTATAATCAATCAATAATAATCAATAATAGCACCCCACTTTGACTATTGCAGTACATTACTCTATTTTGTGAGCAATGAAAATGTAAACAGACTACAGAAGCTTCAAAACAGATCCATGAGGGCAATATTAAGTTGTAATAAACGCACATATGTGGAATACATGTTGGAAACACTGTCTCTTATGTCTGTTAAACAAAGGATAACACTGAATATGCTAATATTTATATTTACAATTAAACATGTTGCCAAACAGACAGACAGAGATCAGTTAACTTACACAAGTAGTATTCATACACACTTTTACATCAACAGAGAACATATAGGTTGTGACTCGTTATATAGTTCTGGTCTGATTGCCTTCAATAATAATTTGCCAAGTCATATAAAAAGCTGTGATTCATTAAATTAATTCAAAAGAAAATGTAGTGAATATATATCAAGTAATTGTCATCAATAATTTGTCTTGCTTTCTAGTTTCTTGTTTTTAAAATGTGACTTGTCTCTAATTTTATACATATTTTTTATTGTTTTGTATTTTATAAGTGACTGACTGTACTATGAAGAGCATTATTTGCTAATAAAGAGTAATAATATATTTATTCTATGGCTGAATCGGATATGTGATTGTGGTCTTTGAAAATAGTTTTGATATCTCATTCAGTGTGACTTATATTTTTTTTTTCGCAGTTTTCTCAACTTATAATATATATCTCGATTTTTCATTTTCCAAAATCTTGTCTTTAGGGTTATGTGACATTTGTTGAATTGAGCAAGTAGTTGAAAATGAAAATGCAATTTAATCCCCTAGTGTATCTTGGTTTAGATGAAAGAACACTGCACTTTGAATCAGTGTATTTAAAAAATATATATCATTTATGTTTGTGTCATTTTCATATTTCATTTTCAAATTAAATTTTTTGTTGACTAAATTCACAGTTTTGCGATATCAAGATTATATTGAATTTTATTAAAATATTTTATTTATAATGAATATTTTTTAGTGAATCAGTTTCATTTCATTTTAATACTAACTGATTGTCATATGTTATAAATACGTCATAATATTCAAACTGCAAGTGTTTTTAACCAAAACAGTTGATTAAAACAAAAATCTAGCATTGAGTCTCAACTAAAATTTAATTTGCACACTAATTTCTTCGTACACCTCAATTATCAGTATGCAAAACGAGTAAATATAAAAAGGCAACAAATCAAATATTTCCGTATTCAAGGAATTAAAATAATAGTTGATACATTTTTTTTTGTTCTCTTGCTGCGAAAGGATTATTTCGATTTGTTTCGTCTTGTCCAAGATTACCCAATCTCTTGTCTCGTCGGCACGATTTTTCAAGATAAATCTTGAAAAGACGTCTTGTTAGAGACAAGAAAAGATGAGACAAAAAACGAAAATCTCTTGGTAACACACTACAAAATTGTGACTAAAACTCTATTCTCATTTGATCTTCCTTCAAATAAAACACTTACTGTATGTGCTGAATCTGATGGTTCGCCACAGCAAGGACATAACTGTAAAGTAAGAGGATCGCTTCCATCCATATCACTTTTGGCACAATGATTGACTGTGATATGCCTTTTGAGGCCCTGATAATAAAATAATAAGATTTGGTAACATAATTTTGTTGATTAATTTGTATCTTACTGCTGGAGTCCTAAAAACTTTCTGACAAATATCGCATTCCACATGTTCCTCTTTGATTTCATCCATTTCGATTTTACTTTCCTGTTCTTCTATTTGGGATTCTACTACCTCCGCTGTTTCCTGCTTGTCTGCCTCTGCAAGTTGATAATTATTCTTTTTAATGACATGTATGCACATATGTGTATACATGTCAAAAACATATGCCATCATAAAATTTACCAAAAAGAGTGTTGCTATACATGTGAATAAAAAATAAATACTATATATGTAGATAGATTAATTTCAAAATTCATTGAATAAATACACGCAGCTAACGGTAACAGCTAAACTGGCATTCTTAAGAATTCATAAGTTGAGCATTACTTTATTCAATTGAATATGGAAAGAAACTCGAACACAAAAAAGAAGTGATTTGAGTTTTAAATCAACTTATACTAAGTGTTTCGTTAGGATTAATTTCTTCAAAAACTACATCCAGCAAACTACATCATAATTGTTAATAAAACTACATATCACTTTTACAAGGAAATTTTTCCACGATTTTTTCCAAGCATCTCTTGTCAAAATTGAACTGGAAGTGAGTGACGCAACATTTTCAAATTTAGTAGTTTAGTTAGTGTTTCATTTAAAATAATTCTGAATTGACAAGTTGTGTTTATTTGCATAAATAAACAAACCATGTTCTTCTGACTCGATTTTTGAACAGTTTTGACTTTGGAGTAATGGAAAATCCAAATTTTTACTCGAGATTCGTGATCAGCAGACAAAAATAAGTCTAATAAAAAAACTCGATTACCTGCAAGCTCCACATTACCATCAATCTCCTCTACTTGATAAGTATATCGCATTGCTTCATCGTTAAATTGTGTCATTTGTCCCTGTATTTCAAATTCACCTCCATCCTCAATAACATACCGTACAGCATTTTCATCATCGCCTATATCTTCATAAACTATTTCATGTCCTTCAACAGCATTGAATTCTGTGTTACTAAAATCATAACAATACTTAGTTACCACTTCCAACAAAATGTAAAATGATAATTTAAATTCAGGTAATGCAAAAAAAACATTCTTACTCGATAATGTATGTGTGAATAACATTTTGATCCATTGTATCTATTTGCAAATTTCCATCAGAATTATTTGAGGGAAACTGATTAAGAATAATGGGAAATTGCTGTCCACTTTCAGCAATTTGAATATTCTGGAGAACAACAGTATGAACTTCTTGCCCTCCAACATTTTCCTCATATTCATCTGATCCTTCATTATCTTCTCTATTTTCTGTTACCTCTTGATTTTCAGTTTTGACATCTGTTGATTCATTTTTCACTTGTTCATCTATGCCAAAGTTTTCCATTTCCTGAAAAATTATTCTTCCAGTAACCAGGTATTGTCAAGTTATGTCAGAAAAATATTTGAATATTTCATCTGTATTAAGTTCTGACAATCTGATTTCCATGATGAAAATAAGTTTACATGAACTCATTTCTAAAAATGATTTGATAGAAATATTTCAATTTAAATCTGAAAACTATAAAACAACTAAAGAGGTTGACAGGGTGAAGGTTACTGTGACAGTGAAATTCAGAAATTGCCATATCACAAAACAAATTAGAAGCAATTTCTAATGATTTTAAATATGCCACTAGCAATGCAAAAATTTGTAAAGATGAGTGCATGGGAAATATTTTACTTAATAGTTCAGTTATCTAAACACGGTCTTACCAGAATTAAATTATTCAACAAAATCGTTGCACAACATAAATGATTATTAACAGTTAAAAAGTTTCCAAAACTTCTGAACTTCCACTAATTAAACTTCTGTTATCTGAACTTTCACCCCTGAAAAGTGGACAACCTTTCAAACATCGTAGCTCGTAGCACATAAAATGGTGGCTACCTATTATCCAGGCGTGGCGTTTATGTTAATGCGCTTGTCTGCCTCTATGTCAAAAATGTCGAGACCGAGTGATAGTTCATGTTTCATGTCAAAACCGAGTGATAGTCAGTGATAGTTCATGTTTCATGTCAAAACTGAGTGATAGTTCTGTGGTCAATGTTATATAACAATGTCACATTGAGTTATTCCTTCCTTTTGTTACTCTGAGGTTATTCCATATAAAAGTTATCTCTGCCTTATCTATTATGATCGAGCAAAGAGCGCGAATAACCTTTGACGAGAATAACAGATATGGGGGATGGCTCTTAATGCACCTCAATGGAAGCAAAATCCATTAACATAGAGAGAGAGAACAAATGTGGGATAAAATTAGAGGGAACAAAACACGTATTCAAATAGCACTTGAGATTTTCACTGATCAATGAAAATTGTTACTTTAATACGTTATGGATTTTCATCAAGATTTTGACCAATTCCTTCACATAAAACCCACCAAATCTGTTCCAGTTTTAGTTACCATGGAAACTCGAAAATAACTTTGTCAACATTTACTATACTAATTTTCAAATCCAAAATTATCCATTAAAAATAAAAAATGATATTGGGAATAAAATATATTACAAATTGAGAAAGAAATCAGTATGTCTGAAGAAATCACTACTGAAACGATTAAAAAGACACAAAAAAGTTTGGGAAAATATGTGAAGAAACCATCATTAACTGAAAAATTATTAAGAAAACCTCCCTTTAGGTTTTTACATGATATTATTCACACGGTAGTTGAAGAAACGGGTTATTTGGTCGGCCTTTTTACAGAAGAGGAACTTTCATCAGAAAATGTTAAAGACAAAGATTCCAAAATAAACTTTTTGGATAAACTAATCGATGCAGTTAGTAAGAAACTTAACGTTCACATGAGTTCACCAAGTGAATATTTTTTTTTAGGAACTACTACACAAACCAAATTAACTGTACGATCTAGTAAAATTGTTGCTGGTCTGGAGCCAACGAATACAAATCTATTATTACAAGCAATCGCTAAAGCAATAGATAGTAAAATTGACACCTCTAGTTATGTAAACCAACTGAAATCTGTGAAGGAAAATAAAAAATCAGATACATTAAAGGAAGGAAAATCTAAAACTAGTTCAAAAGAAAAAAATGTTAAAAATAAGGAAACTGGTTCCAAATCTTCAAAACGTGGTAAAAGTGGTGATGAGATTCCAAAACAGAAAAAAGCGGTTGATGAGACTCCGAAGTCAAGAAAAATTGGAAGTGAGAGCTCAAAAAATAAAAAAGTTTCAAGTTCTCGAGATTCATCTAGAAATAAGGTATCTTCAAGAACTAAAATAAGGACAGAATCACCACAAAAGGTCGTTGAATCAGAGAATGTTGCAATGAATGAAATTCTTCAAAATGGTCAAAATAACAAAAAAGTCGATAATGAAGAACTAACTGAAAGGATTATTTATGATACGTCAAAAGAGGGTGACATTCTTGTACAACCTCAACCTCAGGAAACTTCGAATGAAAATGCTGGTGAGAGGAGCACAATTGAAATTATTGAAAATGATAAAACTTCCCTCAGAACTGAGGAGAATCTCAAGAATATAAGACCAAAGTCAGCAAGACCAAAAAGTGACGAGAAGAAATCAATATCTGTCATAAAAACGGATTCGATTGATAAAGATCATAACCAAAATGTTGATACTATAGGTAACTTTATATTATATGGTTCGTCACAATGATCTTTCGTTCAAACTTTTTGAAAACGGTATAACTTTCAAATGTTATCAGTAATGGGGTTTGCGAATGAAAAAATCATATTCAAAGAAAAAATCAGAAAGCATTAACAGTGAATATTGCCTGTATCTGGTTAATAATAGGGTTCTTACAGTCGGACATTTTTTTAATAATGCTGCTTGAGTAATGAACTGATTACCTAGGTATACCAGTAGATAAAATTCTCACCAAAATTATCTAATGAAATCTAAATCAACTCGAGATTTTCAATTTTTGGTTTGACTATAAGATTTATGCTAGGCTCATCTTGCTTTCAACAAAAAAAAAGTAATTTATTTCATATATTTTCACCCTGGGATTGTGTTCTTTGTGAAATTGCTTATGTATCTGGAAAAGAAAGGTTCTGATTGAAGGTTCACAACAAATGAGACTTTGAATATGCTAAGTAAATATAAATATGAAATTTTCTTCAGGAGTGTTATATAATATTATTGAAGCTACAAAAATAATACATTTAAAGTAAATAGAAAATCTATGCAGTATAAAATTTCGGTTCTTCATACAAACTAAATTTCAGTAGTATTCTGCGGGTAGAATGCAAAATATCTCACTCTGCATCATCTCAAACTTAAATATGGGAAAGTTGTTCAGATTGACATTATTTACTGGAATGTGAATTCATGGCCTTAGGTGTTAAATAAACTGATAATACTTTGAAAAGTGAAACATGTCAAGGTAAGTCATAAAAAAGGATACATACAATTTCACATATATTCATATATAAAATAGGTATATGAACACATGGGAAGAAAAGAAAATAACAAATGTGCTTAATAACAATATATGAATGAAATAAAATTATTCAGAAAAGTAGTTGATGAAATGTATATCGTGATTTATTGAAATTCATTATATAATGAAAAAAATTCGTGAAGTCCCTATTATCCATTTTTTAATTTTATTTTTATTTAAAAAAAAAAATTTGGCTTTTTTGATACAATAAGGCAGCTTATCAAATATATAGGGAATTATATACATGTAATTTTTTTGAGATATCGTTTTCTTCACTCTATTTTTCAAAGATTACTTGTGTCATACTCATGATTATTATATTGAACGTTTAATTTATTTTTATACATATAAATTAAATTACATTTGATTAATATGTATAATTTTTAAAATATGTTCACTTGAAAAATCATATTTTTTCTTATAGATTATGTTTAGAAAGTATTATTGAATAACTTCTTTAGTCTACTCAATCCGTCCGCCTAATATTCCATATTGTAGAATTTCACTAGTTCGGACTGCCATTGTCTAATATATAAAATGATTTGAAATCCCTGAGACACCTAAAAGAGAAGAATTAAAAATTAATAGTTGAAAATAAAAATTATATTAAGCAAAAAACCTGAAATGAAATAACAGTGAAATACAATA
>WOGP01009939.1:0-10512 GCA_015342065.1 Leptinotarsa undecemlineata
GACGGAGAGCAGCCGATTCCGGATTGGTTTGTCGGGGGCGGACCGTTCTTATCCCCAAAAGCGGAGATTTGTCGATTCCTAAGAACTACACACCGATAACATGTTCAAATTCGTGTTATAAGTTGTTAACGAATATCGTATACCCACGAATACTCATCGCATTTGACCGAATGTTCGAACGGATATTATATGAGCAGAGTGGGTCGAAGAGAGGAGTCGCTGGACGTATATAGAACCTGTTCATCGATAGATATATAAAGCAGGACTCGATACAGTATAAGTGTAATCTCTTTATGGGCTGCACCGATTACCGTAAGGCATTTGATACAATATTGCTCAGTAGCCTTTCGATACCAAACAAAATTGTAAGATGCCTTGAAAAAAGGATACCATTTTGGCAGATACGCTTCACCATAACATCTGCTAAAGCTAGAGTCCAAACAAGGTGGGTTACTTTCAGAAGGAGTGTATTTCAGGGCGATTCCCTCATTCTCCTTCTCTTTTGCATCTCACTATTGCCAATATCCATGGCCGCTAGAAAGCAGTCAGGTGTTTTCGGTTGCAGAACTAGAACAGAGATATCAACCTGCCTAGGAACCTATGCGACCGTATTTCAAGCGGAAATTTACGCTATTGAATTGTGTGCGGAGAGATTGTAAGAAACCAACCTCATAGACAAATCAATAAAAATATTCTCGGACAGTCAAGCGGCGTTGGAAGCTCTTGGCTCCTAAAGAGCAACGTCTCAATGGTAGCAAATTGCCAAAAACGACTCTCCTTGATAGGAAGACTCAACAGATTGTCTCTAGTCTGGATTCCTGGCCATACTGGCCTAGAAGGCAATGAGGCTGCTAAATTCCTTGCAAAGGGGGGTGCTGTAAGCAGCTTCATCGGACCAGAACCTGTCATTGGCATCGCTTCAGGCTTGGCCAAACACCTGCTTGGCAAGAAGATTTATTGACTTCTGGCAGAATCTTCCAGGATTGCCTCACTCCAAAGCGTTAGTTCACCCTTCGAAGCTTGATACCAAACAGTAGGGATAATTACGATGTCTAACAGGCCTTCATACAGGTCACCGTCATTTGAATCATTGCATGCAGAGACTCGAATGGTCGGAATACAGTGTATGCGCCTCTGTTTGGAAAAAGATGAAACAGCAGAGCACATACTTTGCGCCTGCCCTGCTGGGGACCAAATCAGTTTTTTAGAGTTCGGTAGAGCCGTACTCTTACCATCTGACCTGAAAGACCACTCACCATACAAACTAACCGGCTTCGTTAAGAAGCTGGGTTTATTTGGTCGAGTTTGAATAGGTGTGAGCTACAATAAACCCTTGCGGCTTGCAGTGGAGGGTCGCATAGAACCACTCACTTTGGACCTAACATAACCTATGGCCCGAGCTTTCATATTGTCATCTGCGCCATACTTCTAGCTTTTTACTCTGCTTTTAGCGGCTATAGATATAAAATACTCACCAATTAGGATAAAAATTGATTAACTACTGAAATAGCGATATCTGAATATTTGTGACAGATATCATTTGAGAGACAAGAATAAATTATAGTTCAAAACGATTGAAAGAATAGTTAGTTTTTCTTCAAATCCATTGACATTTTTCCTGTAGGAATTCGCGATGAGAAAGATTTATTATTTATTCAAAACGTCTTGGAAATATAAATGATAGATAACCAATATTCATTTATTTATTCAATTTATAAAATGTCTTCAGCCATAACTAACGACGGTTACCGGAGGATTGTGATGGGGACATATTTGCTCGTAATAGTCACATCTACTAACTAAATTCTTGAAGAAGTTTGCTTCCAGTCCAGTTTCCCTTGAAAAAGATAATATATAGTCAATATTTTTTTCAATAGTCATATACGATACCTCGAAATTATTTTGCCAATTTCACAGAAAAATCCACAAGATTCAAATTCCTTCAATGTCGAAACTATTTTGCAAACGTGATTAAGTACGCAGGAGAATCCTTGAGAAGCCAATCTGAAAAAATATAGGAAAATATGTGAAGGAACTTGCAAATACGTGATGAAAATCCATGACGTATACAAGTAATACTTTACGTGAGATTTTCACCAAATAATTTACATAATCGCAGCACGTGTTTCACTATACAACAACTTCCTCAAGCATATTTACTACATGGCCTGAAAAGTCTCGAGACTAACACATAGATGGCGCTAGTTTTATTGCATTCACCTTTTTGTCAGTTATTACTACCCTTCAAAAGAAAGCTGTTGAAATTTCATGATATTCTACTCATAAGTTTGTGAGTTATGGTGCTAAAAGTGTTGCTACTTTTGTTATTTTCAAAACAATTTCATGTTTCAATTTTACACTACTTATTAATGGGAAAAAATGCCGTTCAAACCAAGCAATGACTTGAAAACTCTTATAAGGACTCTGCTTCATCAGAAAAAATAATTGAACGTTGGTTTGCTGACTTCAAACGTGGTTGTAAAGACACCGATAATGCAGAACACAGTGGACGTCCAAATGACGCAGTAACACCAGAAAACTTTTTTTTAAATATATAAAATCATTTTTAAAGGATCAAAAAGTGAAAATACGTGAGTTAGCTGACATTGTAAAAATATCAAAGGAACGTATGAACACAGTAGAATAACACAACCAGTAGGCTTCTTACCACATGATCCGAACGAGTTCCCGGGGACTTTCAACCGCTCTTAGGAAAAGATTCTCATCCAATGCGTTCAGTGCTGTAATGTCAAAGGATTTGACGGTACCACGTCGGAAATTGATATTGTATGTAGTTTATTCCTGTTGTTATTATTGCTTTTAGTTTTTGTTTATCTATGATAACCTTAAATTTCGTTTTTATATGATTGCACACCTATGGTGAAAGAACGAAATCAGCTACTCACTTCGTTTCGAGGTCACAGAGAACTTTGTGAATTTATGAATGAAAGTAGTGGGAATGGACTTACCTAATGCTTGATTTTTACTATGGTATGGGCTTTATATTGCGTAAACATTTGACTGTGAGTCAAATTGAGTGCCGCGCGAGCTCACTGTTTACCAAAAATAAGAACGTCTTGATGATTCTGAGCAGTGTTTGGACATGTTTAGACATAGCAAAACGGAATTTTTGCATCGATATGTGACAATGGATGTAACTGGATCCATCACTTCACTACGGAATCAAAACGATCGTCATCTGAGTGGAGGGTAACTGGTGAACCTCGTCCAAAAGGTCCAAAAGCACAACAACCTGCTGAAAAGGTTATGGCCTCTGTATTTCGGGATATGCGTGGTGTAATATTAATCGACTTGAGAAGAAAAAACCATCAACAGTGAATATTATATGGCGTTATTGGAGCGTTTGCGGGCAGAAATTGCGTATGGCAAAGAAAAAGCTTTTGTTTCATCACGACAACACACCGTGTCACTAGTCAATCAAAACAATGGCGAAACTATATGAATTGAACTTCGAAATGCTCCTACATCCACCGTACTCGCTAGCCGGATTTGTCTCCTAGCGACTACTGGCTATTCGTAGACCCCAAAAAATTACTCACCGGTAATAAGTTTCGCTCTTATGAAGTGGTTATTGCTGAAACTGAGGCCTATTTTGAGTTAAAAGATAAATATTTCTAAAAAATAGTATTGAAATGTTAGAGAGGTGCTGGAATGATTATGTGGCTGTTGATGGAGACTACGTTGAATAATTTTAGGCCCAAAACTTTCCAACTCGGGTGTTATACTAAGTAGGTATAAGGAAACACGTGTTGCGCTTTTGTAAACAGTTCAGTAAAAATCTCACAATGAAGTATTACTTGAGTGAAGAAAAAAGTGTGGAAATATATAAGACCTGGAATACAAATAACTTGAAATTTTATCAAAGATGTAACTTCTCACCACAGTAGACTAATATAACCAGTAGGCCCACTTACCACGTGATCCGCCCGAGTGGCCGGGTATCTTCAACAACTCTTAGGATGAGATTCTCATCCAAAGCGTTCAGAGCTGTAGTATCAAAGGATTCGACGGTGCCATGGCCATCGGATTAGTTATAATAAACGGTCGAAAATTCATATTGTGTTTAGTTTATTCGCTGTTGTTATTATTGTTTTTAGTTTTTGTAGTTGGTTATTGTTGTTTGTTTTATTATTAAGTGATTAGACAATGGGGGATGTAAAAAAGACATTATCATACGAGCGCACACCTATGGTAGAATAACGAAACTGGCTCCCCACTTCGTTTCAAGGTTACCGAGAACTGTGAATTTATAAATAAAAGTAGTGAGAGTGGACTTACTGGTTGATTTTTACTGTGCTCTAACCATAACCTCGTAATGTAATTTATTTCATAATTTTTCTTTCACTCACCGGTCTGGTATATTATCAATATCTTCGTGAATATCCCTTTTGAAGAACAAAAATCGATTTTTTGTATCGTGTGGCAAATCCCAGTTCATTCTGACTGAATATCCGAAAGCAATCATGGTGGTGTAATTGAGTGTGTTGAGTTTGCCATTGAAACGAAACTGAAACAAAAGAATGACTATAAAATACAGCTCAATTAAAGGTGATGACATCTCCTCCTACGAATATGCGACCTTAAGAACGACAAAAGATTCAATCTTTGAATATCAAAGATAAACAAAGCTCCCAAAGCGATCAGTTACAGAGCCAAGTTTTGACACTGATCGCTGAAAAATATTTGTCCTCTGTCTTTAAGTGCAGTCAGCTAGATGGACTTGTGATCCAATACTAGACAGTGATGTTTCGACCCACCGGTTCTCATCAGTGGTGATAGGTTGAACCACTGAACTGTCCCGAAAAGGACAAACCTGAAAGTAAGGGCTTTGTAGCTGATCGCCTTGGGAAGCCTCATTCATTTTTGATATCCGAGAATTGAATCTTTTGTCGATCTCAGTAAATAGCATCTTCGTAGGGGGAGATGTCATTGTCTTCACTTACAGGTTTGCCTTTTTTAGGACAGTTCAGCCTAGGACTACTGATAAGAGCTAGTGGTTTGAAATATCGCTGTCGGTTGTTGATTCACACGTCCGTCTAAAGTTCAAGTGTTTGTTTTCTCATTAAGAATATTCTATAATCCAATCTGAAAAATATATTCAAAATTTCCTTGGTGACCATTACTCTCAAAAACATCTAACTGTGCTGAAATCAGTTATAAACAAAATAAAAAAGTCTCCCAGTGGAGATAACCTAACAATAGATCTCATTTTTTTAAGATCAAAGCAAACTTTGGTGACACCTATTCACAAAGGAGGTTTCATTGACAATCAAGAAAATTGTGAGCTAATCTCAATGTTAGTCATATCATCAGAAATCATTGATAAATGGTGGGTTGGATTGCTAAAAAACATAAACTATTAGTTTCTGGAAAATTTAGTCCCAAGGGCAGAAAATACGTTGAAGACGCTAACTTTCCTCCAATTCAGAAGGAATGTATAAGTCTAAATGAAAACTAGCTGTTTTTCTTGACCTGTCTTAATGCTTTTGATTATAAAAGTCTATTACAGAAGCGTACATATTATAAATTCTGAAGAATAGTCCTATAATGGCTTCTAGCAAGAGTCAGAAGTATTTTAGTGAAAGAGAACACGAGCCAATATGTAAAAATTGTCTCTCAAACAACTCGAGAAATCTGTTCTAGATCCAACCGTTTTCTGCTTTACTTCAATGGTATGACTAACCTTAACCTGGTAACCTAGCTTGAAATATTTCGAAATGAACTTTTGAATGTGCTTTCCACGGTCAGCAATCAGTCGATGCTTGAGAGTAGGTAGGTTGAGGCCCTGACGTCAAGTCAAAAAACCCTTGCAACCCTGAGGAGTAGGCAGATTGAGACTTCAGTCTAGTGATAGCTTCTTGAAAATGGTTTCAAAGTCGATGCTCAAACGTCGAAACCAAAAAAACACAAGACGCAGTTGAACCCGGACTTTGAATTATCAGATTGCTGATACTGACTGACAAAACTGTTTTTTTTTTACCTTAGACCTCGTATAACTTCCGGTACACATACGAGATTATATGAGACTTTTGAGTCAGCTTTTAGAACGTCATAATAGAGGTATATACACATATTTAGCTTATTACCTCTCATTCCGAGGTTAATCCCTTTTTTATACTAAAGTGACTGGCCTATTTTGAAAACAACAGAACAGAACTCACTGTACAAAAATGTTTGTTTAAGTACACATTGAATTTCGTCATATAAACACTGGTAATATTTATGTCAAAATTATTCTGAAATAGTGACTGTCAGCTTAATTCTATTATAAAAGTTTTTCTTTTTGCTCTGTTTGTATTTCTTTTATAAAAAATATTTTAACTTCAAACACGGATTGAAATAGTAACTTTGTTCTTCGAACATAGAAAACCTGCAATCTAGTGAAGATAATTTGCAGAAGAAATTACCATGTGCTGCATATGCTACTGAAACTTGATATTCTGCAGAATGGAAAGGAGAAAACAGAAGTCAGTTCACACCAATTATATGCGAGTTAATGGGGCTCAGTTCAAACATATAATGAATTGAATTGAATTCAAACTTGAGGAAATGTCGATTAATGACAAGGGGCTAGTTTTTATACAGAGACTTTCCACCTGAAAACTGAAATTGACGTGTTACACGGTTATTTTACAGTCGCGATATCAAATGACCTATTCATAATGGCCCGTTTCAACTGGAATGCACTGTATATGCTCTTTTATACTTACAAAAAATTTGCTACTTTTAGTGAACAAAACACTTCGCCGCACCCTTGCTTTGGAGATTTCAGTACTTCCCAAAACACCATAAAATGAAAATGTAACAACAATTATGGCAAAAGGCACTAATCGCGTGAGACGGATTGAATTCATTTCACTACCTGCGTATGGGGAGTTCAAAATCATATTTTTTCTTACGCGCGTTTCATCCAGAAGAAACGTTAAGAAAATATTTATCGTCATTTGAATTGGGGCAAATTTGTTTGAACAACACGTTATGGAAAATATTTCAGTTACTAGTACTGTTAGATCACCTAGTCGTAGATGTGTGCATAATCAATATCAAGAATGTTTGTTCTTGCTGATTTGGAGCATTAATACTTTAATCATAACTCAATGTTCTGCTTTCATTCACGTTTGAAATTTGCTATTATTCTGCTTTTCTGATGCACAACATGCATCAGAAAAGTATCGATTTTGATACTGTGTACTCTTGGTAATGCATACTATGTAAATTGCAACATGTATGTAACATTAGAACGTTGATTCGGTGAGATATTGAAACAACTGTGGGACTGCATTACTTTCAAAATAGTTTTGGGTCTGCAACTGTAAATTTTTTTCTGTTTTGAAAATTGGTTTAACTTTGGCAACCCCAACTCTATGACGTACTAGAGTAGTGGAAAAAGCTATAAAATTGATCAATTCACTCATTCCGCTACATACTTCCATACATACTTGATCCATGCATTGGAACTTTTACAGCGATCAACTCTTTCTTGAACACTTTAATAAAATTTCTGGAAGGAGGAAAATATCCCATTGGATTTTTTACCTTCTCAGCAGGGCATTAGCCTTTTTTTAAGGGCAAAACACGTGCACTACACGTGCACGTGCGAAAGTAGCTATTCTCATTGGTTTTCAATCGCTGGAAATTAAATCCATTTGGAAAAACGTTCTCAGGAAGTTTATTCCACTTAAATGCAGTTATCCAAATGAAAGAGTTCTTAAACAGTGAAGTTCGAGGTGTACTGAGTTGAACCTTCTGATATGTGGTGCTCTTAGGAGAATCAAATGTGCCAAGTCACTTGAACACTTTCCATGAAAGTATCTATAGAAGAGATACAAATCTCCAACCTTTCTTCGATGTTTCAGGCTATCAAGGTTGTAATTCCGCCAATCAGGCGGATGAATCTTTTCTGGATGGAATCCAGCAGCTTCAGGGTATGAGTAGGGACGGAGCTCCATGCATGAGAACAATACTCCAAAGAAGATCAGATCTGAGCTTTATAAAGCATTAAAAGTTGCTGAGGTGTGTACAGTTTTCTGGTTCGGAATGTGTTGTTCCAAGCTTTTTTGAGAAGCAACCTTTGCAATTCCAGCTTTATGATTGTGCAAGACATATTGGTGTCTAGTTCAACCCCCACAAACTCATTAAAACAGAAAATGGAATTGTCTGTCCTGACATTATCATATCTGGTTCTGGGACATTTATCCCAATTCGAAATCACTTCTAGATCCTTTTTGAAATATGCAACCTCCTGCTGCCGGTAAAAATGTGCATCCGCAGCCGATGTCCTGAAATCCAAATGGAATGACAAGCTGTGCTGTCGTCAGCAAAGCAATATATTGGATTCTTGGGTTCTTCCGATAAGTCGTTGATATACATAACAACTTGCAAAGTTAACTCATCATGGCGTCAAAGGGGCAGCAAAGAATTGGTTAAATTATTCCAATACCGATTGTGAACAATTCGAGTATGTGTGCGTTGAGTATGAATAAAATGGAGTAATTACCACTACAAAATGTCAATGAAAAAGTTATTCAGGAAAAACGCTCAAAGGTTTTATCAGGTTCAATGAAAATTCTCTTTTTCCCAACCTTTCCCATTCGCTTTCGTAATTATCAAAGAGTATGTTCAAAACAAACGTTCTTCATTATAGTGGTCGAAGCACTTCTCATAGATAAGTGCTGAGCTTTCAAAGAACATTTCGAATACATAGTTTTTCAATTGGACTCGACCAGTTATTCATTTCGTAATTTGAGAATCGTTCTGGATGTACCTCAGTTACTCTGGATGTACCTCAGTTACATATCGAGGACATAAAGTGTATGCAAAGGACTTTATTTAGTCAGTTTCTCTTGGTATGGGAATTGCATTAGCATGTTTTCATTCATAGATTTGGGGTTTTCCTCCGACCAATAATTTACTTTGCCATTCGCTCTTTCCTACCAATCATTCACTTCCTTCGACCATTTGCTTTTCCCGGCCGATCATTTGCCAATTTGCTTCGCCATCTGCTTTCTCCGACCGATCAATTGCTTTCTCCGATCATTTGCTTTTTCCAATCATTTGCTCTCTACGATCATTTGCTTTCTGCGGGCGACCATTTGCTTTCTCCGGCCGATTATTTGCCAACTTGCTTTGCCAACTTGCTTTGCCATTTGCTTTCTTCCATCAATCAATTGCTTTCTTCGACCATTCACTTTCTCTGGCCAATCATTTACCAATTTGCTTTCTCCGGCCGATTGTTTGCCAATTTGCTTTGCCATTTGCTTTCTTCCATCGATCAGTTGCTTTCTCCGACCAACTATTTGCTTCCTGCGGCCATTAACTTTCTCCGGCCGATCATTTGCCAATTTGCTTTGACATTTACATTCTCCGACCGATTATTCGCCAAATTGCTTGACCTTTTTCTTTCCCCGACCGATCATTCGCCAATAAAATATTTTTATTGTTCCTGGAAGATACTTCATCCGACTGATCATTTGCTTTCTTCGACCCATCATCTGCTTTCTCCAATCATTCTCTTTCTCCGACCGATCATTTACTTCCTTCCACCACTTGCTTTCTCATGCCGATCATTTGCTTCCTTCGACCATTTGCTTTCCCCTACCGATCATTTGCTAGATTATTTTGTCATTGGCTTTCTCGTACCAATAATTTGCCAGTGAACAATTTTTTTATTGTTCCAGAAAAATGATTACTCCGATCGATAATTCTTAACTCATTCAGCATAGCATAATGCAACAACCACAAACCCTGCACTCCTTACCTTGCAACGCACTTGCTGAACCCCGATACATCTTGCTATCTATTGGGTTGAATAAATCAAAAAGCTCGCTTGCTTTCGGCCTATCTATCTACTCGAATATTGAATATAAGAGATGACTGACTGACTGGGGTGAGCGCCCATCGAAAAGAGATCAATCTTGCAGAGAGAGCCACTAAGTGAATATCGATTTTAATTTCCAAAGACCAGCGATACTCCAAACAACGGAAACACAATCAGTCGAACAGGATATTTTATATTCATTTGGAAACACCTGGTTGAGCGAATTTCGATATTTACATCGAGAGATTCAAGAAAGGGGAGGACTGATAGAAGTTGATTAAAAGTGGAGGGTTCGCGATGGGCGAACAAAAAGGAGTAAATAATATATCGAAACTGTTAAGTTGTTGATATATACGAATTGATTTCTGTTCAATATATATTTTATATTTCATGCGGTTGCAGTTTCCCACCAACCGTTTTCCTGAAGTTTTTGAAGTCTACTAAATACTCGTGAAGCAAAAACATAGCAGAATCAATACTCCTGGCCGCTCTAGATTGAATGATTCCGTACAGTCTATCTCGTCTTGTGTTTTCAAATATTTTGCTAGAAAAATCCTCACCTCTTTACTTTGTAGTAAATGTTCAATAGGTAGCAAAAACGTATATGAATTTCTGGAACTTCAACTAGCTTTTCCTTATATGACTGATAACCAGTACGTGCAAAGCTTATTGTT
>WOGP01009940.1:0-10512 GCA_015342065.1 Leptinotarsa undecemlineata
GATCGATTACATTTTCCAACAAGTTTAAATACAAGTGACCAGTAAAATTTTCTTCAATGAAAATAGAGCCAATTATTTTGTTTCCCAGAATTCCAGCCAAAACGTTTATTTTTTGAAATTGAAGTAGTAGGCTCAACGGCGAATTGGTCTAAAATCTCAATCTGTGCGGCTTCCGTAAGAACTCTCGGCTGCTTTACTGCTTTGTTGCACACAGAACCGGTCTTTTCAAATTGTTGAACAAGGTCTAGTCTAGAACATATCGGTGACTCACATTTTGGTCTGCATGTGTTTCATTAGAAACCCGGGCTGTCCTACGAGCACACCTATCATCAGCACCATATATAAAAATAATTTCAGTTCTTTATTGTAAAGTGTACACCATTGCGATTTGTATTACTGTCAGTGCAACTGACACCACTTTACAAACAATGTAAAATCAGGAAAAACTAATTCAGATAAATGTAACTGACGGCAAGAAGCAACTGTGTGCCCTTATCTCACTTTCAGCTAGAGCAAAAGACTCTGTGTAAAGAAGAGACATAAACAAATCGTTATTGAGTGCGGTTCCATAAATGTTTGCATTTTGTTATATTTCATTTTCTTTTTGCCCTATTTTACGAGAGCGGATCAACCAATTTCAGTTCTCTAAAAGGGGTTAAGTGAGGATTTTTAAGATATTCAAAATGATGTGTTACAAGATAGGGGGTGCTATTTGATATTATTAAGTGGGGGTAGCTAGGAGTAAGGGAGTTGAACCGTAAATACTACCGCCACTGGTTTTAAACTCACCCCTCGATATCTGAATTGACGTTTTTTTTTGCTTACGGCAAATTCTCCCTGCTAAACAAAGTACTAGGGGTGGGAAGTTTTGAAATGAAGGCACATTCCACCTTATTTGAGGTAAATAGATTTTTAATATTCACTTTGGAATTCATAACCTTTGTTTATTTTCTTAGTTTCACAAAAATTCATGAACTACTCACTTACCAAAGTTAACTAGGTAATTATTTTTATAATTCTATGTAATACATGCTACCCCTCGGCTGAACTTCGCTCTTTCATTGATTTTTGTATCTATTTCTTCTTTATAAACAATGTATGTCAATGAATAAAACCCATTCATTATCATTATTATAATAATTATTATAAGCTCCGGAGTGTAATAGTGTGTATATAGGACAATGTGGTTGAAATTTTCAAAAACGGTATGCTGAACAAAAAAGGTCTTTCAGACTAGGTAAAAATAATTCGACATTTTCAAACTATTGCTTGGCATGCAACCACAAGTTCCCGAATGTAAACGATGCGGAAATTTTGCATTATGCAAGGAAGGGTTGCAAACTCAATTATTTGGAATTCTTGGAAATTCATAAGCATAAAGAGTGATGTTGTAACCTGTGAAATGATCAAATCGATCTAATTTACTCACGGGTTTTAAAATTAGCATATCCACATTGTCACTAGTAAACAAAATTCAGGTAATCAATCAAGCTAAGTACCTCTATTATTACCTTCAGTGGTGTTATATAAAGGCTAATGTGATCATTCATTGTTAGTTTATTGTATAAGTTTGAAAATAAAAGTGGTAAAAAACATGGGAAATTTCAATTCTTTTTTCTTCATTATGATTTCCTACCAAGTAATAACGGCTAAATCCATCAATTCATGTGTATAATTTATCGATGTTTTATGAGAGATTAAAAGTTGTGTTTGGGCTATTGTTTTCAACTTGTTGTCTTGCAGAAAATGCTGCAGTGAGAAAGACAGAAAACATTTTGTCAGCGGTCAATGCAAATGACTGCCTTGTGGAGCCTCGTTTATCTTTGATGTTCAAATATTGAATTTTCTGTATATCTTATAGATGACATGTTTGGAAACGGATCGTCGGCCTCACTAACTTAGGCTTGTCCATCAGGTACAGTTTAGTTCAGCACTTTTGGTTCAGTCAAGTACCACTGATGAGACCTACGGAAGCTCTGTCTGGTGTTGAATCATGAATAATAATTTTCACATATAGTCACTGGGCATATTTGGAAACTGGCTGTAAATCAAATCATCTAAAGGAACTATTTATTCAGGCCAGTGTCAACTCCCTATACTGTAGGTGATATTAGCCAGTGGAGTAGTTGTTTTCTGTTAGGTGACAGTCTAGTGTAGGGAGTTGAGACTGGCCTGAATAAATTGTTTCTTCAGATGATTTGAATAATAATTCTAATTAGAATCAGAAACTGGTTATTGAATTTATGAAGGTATCATTTTTCGAAATATTTATTGAATTATTCACTCTTAGATGTTTTCTATTATTAGGTTGAAACACGGCACACAATGTAGAGTATGGGAAATATTCGGGACACATATGGGAAAAGGAACAACTAGGAGCATTCACGAAAGCAATATTCATTTTTGAATAGTAATAGGACTCACACACTTACAAAGACTAACGGTGGGGTATCCTGTTTTAAAGCATTGTCTTCTAGCTATGGCATCTAAACTCGTTGCATGCGATACTCTGTTCTGAGTGATGTGATGCTGCCTGGAATAAACACAGGGTAGAGGTTAACACAACGCATTGGATGGAAATAACACATGCTGAAGTTGTATACTGAAACTAATTTGCATAAAAGGTAATGCAAACGAAAATTTCAGTCTATTCTTCAGGATAATCTACAAGAGAATACGTATAACACTCAATCAATTATTTTTTTCAGTGGGAACCATTCGTGAGGTGATATTTAGATATATCGTTTCCAAATGAATTCCTAGCCCACACTTTTTTATAATTTCCTGAATTTTGACTGACCTGTTATCTGTGTTACTTGATGAAAATCAATAATACCATTCATGATAATGATACAATTGTTGATAATTGACTTGTTTTGCTACTCAGTGGCGTCATTAGTTGAACTGGTACATCAAACTATTTTACAATTTCTTTTATATACCAGTAGGTGATCACAAGCCTAACTAGATGATTGAATGATTATTGTTCAACAGATAGATTTTGAAAACATATCAACAGTACAATATTGGGAAACAGGTACAAATATATTAATTATTGGCATTTCATGCAAAGACATGAGAGGAGATAAAATAGCCATTTATGATATGAGTGTGAAAAGTAAGGTTTTATCTTGTGAGTGAAAAAATTTGCGAAACGAGCGTAGCGAGTTGAGCAATTTCTCGAACAAAATAAAACTTACTTCCAACACAAATATCATAAAAAGTTTTTTGTACATATGTCCTGTTTTCATAATAAAATAGATAAATTCAATATTTTTATAAAAACATATTTTGGCATCTCTTGTCAGTTAACTATTTTCATGTTATCGCTATATCCGCACATGCACTGCTCTTGAAGAAGGGATTTTTCTGTAGTGCTTGTGATTTTCATTAAAAAAAATAACAAATCCACAAAAAGTTATATATACACTCATCATTATTATACTTTATCTCTTGAAATGTCAATAATCGACATATGTATGAATTTTTACTGATATTGTATTGTAATTATTTTCGAATTGAATTGTTACCAAAAAAACCCGCTCAGCAGTATGATATCGTATATTCTAATTTTCTTAGCTGGTGTGGACTTGAAAACGTCGAAGGAAATTTCAGCGAAACCGTATTCTTAGCCTATTTAGAAGAGAAATCAAAAATATGGAACTCGTCAACTTCGTGTAGCAAGTTTTTAATGATGAAGTCAAGTGCGTTCCTTGAAAATGGTGTAAGTACAAGATAATATTTCAAGATAATAACATTCTTAAAGCGGAAAAAAGAAAGTAATATGCACAAAAAATCAAAAACTGTTACATATAAGCGAGTCCAGAGGTTTGAAAATGAGGCGTCAAGCGAAAAATATTTGATGAAAAAAGTTGCTACTACTTTCGGAATATATGGAGCCTGCCGGCATGCAGAGCTGTACCATTTATTATTAGAAGACATTAAATTAATGGATAAATTATTGATTTTCCAAATACAAAAATGAAAATTGGTCGTTCTTTCTGCATTGTTGGAAACAACATTGACAATTCAATAAATACGTTGCATTACGTCCGTTCACAATTATCAACATTTTTTTCTGAAATACTCAAATTATAAATGCAGTGCCAACCCAGTTGGTATATAAACACGTTAGGAAAAAAGGCCTCTACTATTGCTGAGTTTCTGAACCTCCCGGATCCAAAAGGAATATGCAGGTCACTGTTTCAGAAGGTCTTCTGCTTCTTTGCTAGCAGAATCAGGAACAAATAGAACGAATAATAACAAGCACAGAGAATGGAAGTCTACAACAGTAGCTGAGGGATACATCAATCAATCTATTTCTTATAAAAATACTATTGCTGAAAGAATGATCCCAAAAGAATGATCCAGTATTACAACATCGTCCTCTTCACTTCTAGAATTAAATGTTGATTCCCATGAAATTGTCAACTCAGCTCATATATTATGAGACTCTTTAACATCGCAAGGTATTGATATAAGCAGTTGTTCTAATTGTCCTTTTTATATTATTGTTCATAAATAATAATAATAATGTAATTGATGTATATAATACATTTGTAAAAGAATTGAATTGTATCTAGATCTATTGTCCACAATAAAACTTCCTTGAAAATTGAATAATTTTGTTTTGATTATTGCTATTTGGTCGAAAAAATTCGGTTTAAAATACTTTCAACCCTAGTGTTAAACATATTTTTTACAAAACATTGTAAACATCATCTTCAAATACTCTCGACAACTATTAAAAATGTTACTTGTAATGGCAGTGGTACAAAAAATTGATTTAGGGTAATTCTGGGAAAACAGGTAGATTTAAAAAATAATTACAATACAATATCCGTTTTAGGAAATCATTCATACATATGTCGATTATTTACATTTCAAAAAAACAAGTTTGATAATGGTGAGTGTATGTATAACTTTATGTTGATTTGTTGTTTTCTTTAAGGACAAAACACAAGCACTACAGGAAAATCCCTAAGGCGTTCTAAGAGCGGTGCATGTGCAAAAATTGCGATTCACGTTGGATTTCAGTCGCTGGAGATTAGATCCATTTGTAAAAACTCTGTTAGGAAGTTTATTCCACATAAACGCAGTTTTCCAGATGAAAGTTCTCAAAAAGTTTCAGGTGTACTGAGTGTAACCTTGAAACGATGAGCAGCCACAGTCTGTCAACGTATCTCTGATATGTACCGCTCTTGGTTGAATCAAATGTGCTCAGTCACTTGAACACCTCCCATCTATAGAATATAGACAAATCTCCAACCTTTCTTCGATGTTCCAGACTATCAAGGTTGCAAGTGATATTCGCGTCTCCAATCAGACGGATATTTCATAATTACCTATTACAATATGAGAAACATTTCATATGTTTACAGTGATATTATGCCTTATATACATACATTGAGGTTAAATCAGTTTTGAAGTAATACTTTGTTAATATATTTCTTTTTCTTCATAGCCATACTATTCTTCATCATTCATATATTCTTCATTACCCATATACACAAATAAATGAATCAATAAATCAAAAAATGAACATAAATGAGAGATAAATGAGAGTACTTCGATGTATCTGAACTAAAGAAGCAACCCGTTTAGCGAAATGCGTTTTGAATAAAATTCATCTTGAATGTTGTAGTACATGATGAAGTGGGTTTCAATGCGTTCTCACACAAATATTGAATAATTTGAGAAAAGTTACGTGGACATACATTACAGGACATACATTACAGGACAGTCTGAAATTACTTACACTGTAGGTTAATAGACTGACACCTATCAGAAAACAACTACGCCCTGGCTAATACCATAAAGGGCAGTGAAGAATCCTGCACTGATACTTGTCGGCTATAATACAACGCCTTTCGTGGTATTAGTCAGGGGAGTAGTGGTTTTCTGATAGGTGTCAGTCCATTACCTACAATGTAGGTGATTTGAGACTGGCCGGAATAGTTTTTATAGATAATTTAAAAGTTGGTAAGATAGGGAGGCGGTAATATTCTTATCTATAGGCGGTCTAATGAAGGCCTATAGGTAATCATAATCATGAATCGTTTCTGCTCCGCGAAAATGAAATTAGCCGATATAAAAAAATATTGATAAAGTTTCAATTGAGTTTATTTTTCAACTTGAAAAGTATGAGTGGGTCGATATATATGGCTGGAAACTTCAAACAAACATGTGAGAAAGTGGAAACTTGATGCAAGACTTTGAAATTTTTGTAGATATCGGTATTATATGAGGAAAAATTTATTTGCACATTCGAATGAATATATACATCTAAATGAATAAATAAATATACTCATTGGTACAAATTAATTTATATATACACAGAATTCAACTTTGAATTCATTGATTTTTTCCTGAAAATGGTTTATAGGTGACTCCGAAATTAATTTTTTTTATTTTGCTTTCTATAGAAAAGTATGATATGAAAGTATTCGTTTCACTTAGTAAGATATCATTATATTGAATGCATATATGATTTTTCGTTCCAATGGGGGTAACTCTGCTCCCACGAATGAGAAGTTACCCCTCACATGAGTAATAACTAAGAAATCTTCAGTTCTGCAGAAAATTAATACATCATTTGATTCTATTCGGCAATGAGGATTGTAAGGACTATTGTAAGGTCTCAAACAGGGACATCATCAAAATGGCCAACATATGTTCATTTTTATTAATGACCTAAAAGAAAATGGAACTTTGGCATAACAAAAATATATACTCACTATCAACGGTGAATGTTTATCTTTCAAAATTCACATTTTTTATCAAAATATTCATGTTTCAACTAAATTTCGAGTTTTTTTTATGAGAGGTTAGGAACGAATTATTTCTTTTTTGTTACATTTGACAATATTTTCATTTAGGGAAAAAGATAGCACAATTTGTTGAAACCAAATTTCACATGAATCCAAGAACATGATATTTGGTTGGAAAACTCAGAATCTCAATTTGAAAACTCAAGCATTAGTGTTACTTTCAGAGTATTTCACGGTATTAAAGAAATCGAAGTTGAATTCTCAATTTGATAAACATAGTTGCAAAATTCAAAATACTCGAAATTGAATATTCCAATCAACAATAAGAAATAAAGAAACCTGGTACAACATTGACTTTGATAAAAAACGCAGTTTCAAACAATTGTTTGCTCAATAATAGATTTACTGTGTCAACGTATGCGCTCAATTAAAAATTACGGTTTATCTAAAAAAGTCTTCAACGGTATCCCCAACATTTTTTCTCCATGAAATAATATGAAAAATAAGAAAAATATTTCAATTTCAATTGTGAGATGAGACTTTATAGGAATATATGTAACCCTCGTGGTTTCAACCCCTGAGGGTTTGATTCTGCTGATTTTGAAGCCCTGCTGGTATTAGAATTTGTATATTTTCATTTTTTCTGTAGTTTTTCAAAAGAATTATCTTGCATTCCTATCAGCTTATCACGAGATAGGAAATGAGTGGAACATCTATAAGAACATCCAAGATCTCTGGATATAATCAATATTCTCCTTCATTCAAAGTAACTGAATGTTTTTATCATTTCCATTTGGCCCTGTAAGAGTTGCTGAACAGACCCTGTACCCAAAGCTTCGACCTATTTAGAGGGCATGCTAACAAAATTAACCAATGTCCACTCTCCACAACCGTGGACTTAGCGGTCGTTGGGTCCAAAAATCGTGAATCTTGAATAAGCATACCGAATCAGCCATATTGGAAAAAACAGCATGATCTCACGAATAACGAATAGTAAAAGAATTATTCCACATATATTTCGTATAATCAGAACAACCATTCATAGCTGGGAGTCTGCAGAGTTCGAAGAGAAAATCTCGATTCTTCAAGTGATATTCTTTCTCGTTTTCATAATATTACCTTCACGCGGACGAATATCATTTTTCTTTGACGATTGAGGATGACTACAACAGGATTATTAGGTAAGGTTGGAAAATGAGTAGTCACAAAAAACTCTGCACCCATATCCCATTTCCAGTGGAGTATAAGGCAACACCAGTGAAAGTACTATTTGTGGTAATGAAGCACTCTTGGAGCCGCGTTATGTCGGTGGATATGGCCTGAGACTGCATATGTTACACATGCCAACAGCAAATGTATAAGGACCTAAGACGCCTCTTGGCAGGCCCTGCATCAGGTGTCACAAACCCATCTTGAAACTATGATAAACTGAGGTGTTGAAGACACCGTCCTGGCCTAGCCATCATGAACCTTGCATATTTCGAATTCAACCCACTCATCACTAAGAAAGCACAGGTCAGATACTTTGATAAACCGATGTCTTCAATGTTGTTGAAGAGGATCCCATGCATCAGCTTCATCGTGTGTTGACGTATAAGTGAAATGGTTTCTGCTGCTTTTATGTGGGTCTTTTGCAGAACAGGTTCCAACTTGGTAGCACAGTTGTGACCAACACATTCATTATAGATAACTAAACCGACTTCATCAGCCACTCGAGTACTAGTTTCGTCAACTTGAAGGTTGTGTTGGTCGGGCTCTATAATGTACTGGGACTTTGGATCATACAATGACCACCCACCATAACGCTAAGTCAGTGAGAATTTAGTGTTTCAAGCAAAATGCAATGAGCTAAGAATGGTAACCTCCTGAATTTTTCCGGCCAAGATTTCAGCCTCAGGATGCCGAGTTAGCATGATCTTGTGATTAGAGATCATTCTACCCAAGACCAAGGGTGTTTTATTAGTATCAAATAATATGAGTTGATAGCTGATTGCAGAATTTCGTTCTAGAAAAACTAGAGTGAAGATATGTGAATTGTCAATACAACTATTTTCAAATGAACAAATGATATTGATGAACTTACCTATTATTATTGTTACTACTATTATTTGGGATTATAGGCCGCGTCCTTTCCGCACTTTCGCCTCTTTCGAACGACGCCTGGTGGCTGGTAGGCGCACTATGTGATATCGTCAAGGCTGTATAGTCTTGAGTTTGAGCAGGTATGGGAATGGTTGTCAGTGTCGGCGCTGATGGAAGGTCCGATTTTGACACCCATGTCTGTTCCAGGATCGGCGGAGGAGCACTTGAGGTTAAAGGACTGTAATTCGAATATAACATGAGTGTTGGAAAATATGAAAAAGTAATTGAATTGAGTCTAATGACTGTGTCAAGGAAATATACAAATGCGTTGAGGATATGAACATTTTGAATTGCTTGTCGAAAAACAACTATCGTCTGGACAAATTTCTATTTAAGTATCAATTTTCTGCCAATCATTCTATCCTTACAATGATACTCATGTGAAAAATTTCAAACAAGTAATAATAATCGAATGATACCTCATTTAAAAAATCTTTCAATTTTGTATTCAACTATGTAACATTTTTGACATTACAACAAGGTATAAGCAATGTTGAAAACAAAGAAATACTCTTCAGTTTCTATTCTGTTACAAACTGAAAGGTCAACCTGAGAACACTAGATTTCACTAAAAGAAATGTTCTTTGTTTTTGCCCTATTGAGTTATCATTTTGTTCACTATCTTTCGTTTTATGAAAAATGGTTTTTGCAATTGAAGAACAGAGTGAAATAGTGGGTTTGTACTACGAACATGGAAAATCTGTAAGGTTTACTGCTTATGGTTTCAAAAAGAGTCATCCAGCGGAAATGTAAAACATAAATATGTATTGGAATCGTTATATGAATTCATTGAAACTGGTAGTAGTTAGGCAAGAAGAAGAATAGACGTATCAAAAAGTTTGAAGAAAAAAATCAAGTGGCGTCTTTGAAAACAAAGGAAAACACAAATATCCTATAGATTTTCACATTTTCAAGCAACATGAAAAAACCAGAGACGTGTAAGAATAAAAGAGTTAGAAATTGAAGAGAATTGGATAGGTACCTGGATAATTATGAGAGAATAACTGGAGTTATCATGAATTGTGAAAATTGAAATAGCAGGTGTCGTACTGAAAATCTGAAGTGAAGCTTGGGTGTATGGAAAAAAAGTTCAGCTCATTGCAGAAACATCTAGGAAATATACACGTACTTACGCGTAGAAAATTTCTTTACATATGCAATTTAACAAGAAATAACTGAAATATTCTCAACAAAATATCTGGTGATATTATATCAATGAATCGAAAGATTGCGAAACTTGAGAGCCTTATCTTTGTATACACTATCAAAAATCTGAAACTTATCAATACAGTTTATTGTATCACTTTCACTATGAACGATTTTACAAAAACCGCGACACGTCTTTCTCTATATAATAGCTTCCTCAAGCGATAATAATATTAGTATTATTAACGCTTTCTCAAGCGTCAATAATATTAATATCAACGCTTGAGAACACTATTGTATAGCAAAACCTTTATAGTGAAAATCATACAATAAACCGTATTAATGAGGTTGAGTATAGATTTTCATTAAGTATACGTCATGAATAACTATGGGATTGGAACCTTTGGTGTGAAAGTTGAATAACTTCTTTGATCAATTACCCAAACACCAAACT
>WOGP01009941.1:0-10512 GCA_015342065.1 Leptinotarsa undecemlineata
GAGTTTTTAAAAAAATGTGAATTACTATATTCAAATTTTCGATAGATCTAGTATTTTTTATCTTTTCGCTATAGTAAAGATGTTTATTATTATAAATCCACATAAGACAGTGATAAATATAAATACATCTTATGTTATACAACTTGGTTTCTTTATAGAGCTGTTCTGTTGAGTAGAGTTTTTTTCCTAAGAATTATTTTGATTATAGTATTTTGCATGGCTTGGAGGGTGTACAAGTTGCAGTCAAATGTGCCACCCCACCCGGAGTTACAATACCTAATAACTGATTCTGCTAAAGATTATATACCGTCATTAGATTTTTAATGTTTAAGATTTCTCTCAAATCATACATTTTGTGAGTGAACTGGCGGGTTCGCTTTGTAACTTATTGGTATGTTCGTCCCATCTTAATTGCTGATCCAGAACTACATCAACATATTTTAACTATGATTCTTTTTTTATCGAAGGGCAATCACATTGCTTCTTTTGTGGACATTCAGAGGTATGTATTTTTAGGACAGTGTCAGTTGGTTGATCGTTTTTGTGAAGCGTGAAACAAACTAATTTGGTTTTATTCAAATTCAAACTGAGGAGATTGTAGTTCAGCCATATCTGGATATCCTTCAAACCATTTGCATGTGTTTGATATACTTGTTGCCATGTTTTGCAAGAAAAAAAGATCACCGTGTCGTCTGCATATGAAATAATATTATCAACCGATTTTATACAGTCAATACTATTTATGTAAACTAAAAATAAAATCGGCACCAATACTGTGTTTTAATTAATTTATTTAATTTATTTCTATATTCAGTAAATTCATTTCTAAACTCATCGGAAGTGTTATTCTTTAACCTTTTTTTCATTATGTCTCTATTTTTTATCGATTTTATCAAATCCCGAGTTATCCACGGTTTAAGTTTAAAATTTCTATTTTTTGATATGACTTGATGTTTAGTTGCTCGGTTCACATATTGCTTCAATTTATCGATAAAATTATCATATGAACTTTGGGAATCTGGGCTTTGTAAAACATCGGCCCGTGTTACATTGGTTAGGATGCCCTTTAATTTTTCATAGTCAATTTTTTTAATAGTGATATTTTGACGTTTGGTTCGTGAAGCTATATTAGTTTGACTAACGTTGCGGATATATAATGAAGTTGTGTAATGTTCAGATTTGATGATTTGAAAGAATAATTTTTTGAGTTTGTACAGTTTCTAACAAAAATGTTATCCAGATTACTCTTTGATTCTTCGGTTACTCTAGTTGATTCATTTATGTATGAAAGATAACCATTTTCTTTTAAAATGTTGGCCTAGTCATTGACTTCGTTTAAGACCTTGTTATTCAAGTTTATATTAATGTCTCCCATGAAAATTTCAATTTCGCACTTTGATAAAGTTAAGAGGTATGCTTTCAAATCCTCTTGAAACAACTGAGTATTTGTTGATGGTGGTCTATATAACGCAGTTATCCCAATTGTTGTATTCAAGACTGGTAATGTGATTCTTAATAGATTTGTTTCACTTATGGGGGTTAAGAACGCGTTTCAAGAAATTGTTTCTTTAACATAAATTATTAAACCCTCGATCTGATTTCTTTTTGATTCGTTGTAGTAGATTGTGTGATTAGTAAAAGAAAAGTCACTTACCACATCAACATTCCATGTTTCAGAAAGTATAATAACATCTATATTATCTGTTATTTCTTCGATGTACACAAGTAACTCATCCAAATGTTTATTAATACTTCTTATATTGAGATGGAAGATACTGATATAATTCGATTCTGTCACATTTCCGTACTCTGAGATACATTCATGTAAGGTAGAAAAAACTTATGTGTTTATTTCTTCTTGGTTATCAAATATATTCAAGAATTCCAGCATTGAATTTTTCATATGTCGAAAGTTGAAATTTTAGAGATAACTTTCAAGATGTATTTCAGGTATTTGTGTAGTTGAAAAACTATTTCAGCTTTTATTTTTTTACGTCATTTGTGTCCATGAATTGAATTTGGTTATTATATGCCAGCTATTATATGTACAGTTCTATCTAATTTCTATTTAAATGAATATGTAAAATTTATATATGCCTCTAATTCGGTTGTTTAACAGTTAACATCCAGTCAGCCATAAAAAGGTCTGTCTTGTTGAGAAATAGCCGCTGGTTTCGAGACGAGATTTTAATTTTTGTACAATTGTCGACGTGTCGGATCACATTTCCATCATACTCCTGTGTATACGTACTGTCGAGAAGATGTGAGAAACGAAACTTTGGCGTGTAATCTGGTATGACAGGTATGTGTATTCTAGCCAACTAATACCTTGTTCTCATCCTAGAAGTACCAAACCTTGACAAAAGCCAATAGGTATGATAGGTTTCAAAGAGAGATCGCGACTTCAGTGTCAATCTTAAAGCCAGGTTTACTACATCGTTACTCAACTCTGTCCTATTTGCTATATTTTTGAGTTTTTGTTATCTCGTGATATATGAATTGAAATGACTCATCTTTACTATACCTGTGTTTCTTCGCCTTTTCCCGAATTTGACGATATATCTACCACAAATTAGTATCTCGAAAGTATTCAGATTGTTCTCCAGCTTTTTCTGAATACATGATTTTCCTGAGTAAATACTACCAAATGATAAGGAAAATAAGTATCTAAAGAGATTGCCGAGTTTCAAAAATCAACGAACCCATCTCGTTCGGTAGATTCCCTAATGATTTTCTGAAGTTGTCAAAGTCATTGTCTATGGAAATGAGTCTCCAACAAGACGGAGGGCTTTTCTTCAATATTTTTGGAAAGGTCAAAATGACTGTTTTTGGTTTCTGTTGCTTTATGTGATCGATGATAGAATTTTGAACTATCAAGCAGTATAAAACGTTTTATCACCTGTTAGTCTGTAGATTGTATAGTTCGTCTCTTTTACTATCCGTTAGGAGCAACACACGATCCGCATAATGTTTGGTGAACGTTTGCTGGCGCGATCCTAGATTAATTCACGCAAAATTTCAGTACAATGATGACTTCATTCTATTGAAATCATATCTGTGAGGTAGAAATTGGTAAAAAATTCAAACCAGTGTTTTTAATTTCAATATTATCAGTGATTGGTTATTTTATTCCCCAGAGTTCTAAAATTACATAGAGCAGGCCGGCATCAGTAACCAATTTGCTCACTGATCATTGGGTCCAAGAATTATGCGCCTCGAAAAGAAACAATAATAACTTTCTGCGTTGATATAGCCCATATTATTGCCGATATGTTTCAAGCCCCTATGATATCTATGTTCGAGAGAAGGAACGGTATTTTTGCACCAAGGATTGAACCAACCTGAAAAACCATTTCATTAGAGTGGCCTCGGTATAGTCTATGGAGTTTTAACAGGAAATATTATTATCTCATACGTTTTTCTTCACATGGGGCTGATAAATACTATTGTCTTACTGAAATTGCCGAGGAGATTATATCATTTCGACGGGGGTACTGAATAGTTAAAATAAATGTGTTTCAGGTGAGCAGTTAGGTCAATAATATCATCACTAGTTTCATTCCAAAGGTGTGAGTTTTCGATTTTTCATTAACCTATACCGAATTCGTGAAACGCACGACTTGTTTTCTGCAGAGAATTTTCAAGAATCTCACAACATCCTGGTCTCGAATAACGAAGTTATTTTATTATATTCGGAAAAATATAATAGAATTTGTATTCATATCCAATCAGATGTGTACCATAGGGCAGAGGGTGTTGTGCTGAATATTTATGAGAGCTGAACGAAACGAGTCTGTGTGAAAGAAAAAGTTGAGGCACATATGTTCGTATGAATAGTGCCAAGACAGTTTAGGGTGTTATTGAATTTTTGTGTGAAGGCATTTTCCTTCGATTCAAACTGAGATGAAAAGTTTGAAGTTTTGTGTTGCGTCAGAGAAGTTGAACTAGCTTTATATGGTAATCTGATTGGAGATATTAACTTAATCTTACAGAAGAGTACACACCGTCGCGTCGATTTAATGAAATTAATTCCTAGTCAGAGTGAGCTGATTCAAGGTGAAAGATTGTTGGGAGAGATTAAATAGTTCAAGTAATTATAATGATATTTCTTTGATTGACAACTTGTTTATTTTGTGAAAATTCATGTTCACTGAGGATACACTATAAAAACACACTTTCGTCTATTTTTCACGATAGTTCTATATTTTTTGACTAGTTTCGGTTATTACACTACTTTTAAAACTGAAAATGTTGTAATGACCGAAACTAGTCAACAAATATAGAACTATTGTGGAAAGTAGACAGAAGTGTGTTTTTATGTGTGTTCAGTGCAATTAAAACGATATTGGTAATTCTTACTTTTTTGAATATTGCCTTTATAAAGGTTGATTTTTAAGATTTTTTAATGAATTTTCTCAGATTGAAAGTAGACCATATAGATTTAGAAATAACACACTTCTAGTTCACCTTCACCGCCAAAATCTAAAGTAAATCACTGAAAAATTTAAACCTTTCTGGAGGTTGAGATGATTTAAAACAATTTATTGAAATCAAAGATTGGAATAATGAAAAAGTAACACAATTCATTTGTTGAAACACTTATTCACTGACACAAAAACTTCTGAGAATTCAACTATATTCCACAATAGTGAACACTATACTCCAATCTTCATAATTATTCACTTGTTCTACTTGTTCACTATATCTCGTCGCTTGTCGAAAAGAACCAGCGTTCTGAACTAATCTGATCTCATCTGCCTCTGCAACTTGCTTTTTTCGTTTATTCTTAAAATTTTTCATCTATATTGGAGCTTCGAGATGCCGATGTCACGATACAGAAGTCGAATCGCCACGTTCATAGGGGATGAATTGAGTAGCCAGTGGATCAACGTTTTTCATACAAGATACATTCAAAGGGCTTTCAATGATTCCGATTTTTTTTTCATATTCACTTTGTTAGCCTCATTACCTGTTGAAACATTGGTGATTTTACGATCCCAAACATGTTTATCACTACGAAATGGTTAAATTGAAAAGGGTTTATTTTTAGGAGAGATTAATTTTTGTGTGTAGACGGAAAAGTAGAGAGCCAAAACCTTTCTTTTCCATTGAAATGGTATATTATCTGCTGATGATATTAGTGTTATATATTTCTCTGACAGTTTCGAACAGAAATTGAGGCTCAATTCCAATAAATCCTCATATGTGAATGATTATGTGAGACTAAAGGATATTTCAGTTAAAAAATGTTTCAACAACAAAATTTTCAGGTATATACATTGATAAAAAAATTCATTTTGAAAAAAATTAGAAGAAAAAGAGTCCTCTGAAATTAAAAAAAATCCTGTATATTTCAATCTCATTCATTTACATTTGAACTTATTTCTATCCAGAAGGCAGCTAGTGAATCTGTAATTAAATCTCTGAAAGCGAAACGAAATAATTGAAAGCAAATATAAATTGCCATATTTGGAACCAATATTGAACTTCTATAAACTAAACTCATTGGACACAAATTGACTCTACAAACTCAAAATTAGCTACTTTATTCATTCATGGGTGATGCAAAAAAATCAAACTTGAATTTTATTGAGAGTGGACATATTCATCAACATGTCACAAGACATGTCAGCTCACTGGTAGAAATTGAATTACAAACAAATTTTGAAGAAAAAATCAAAATATCATGTTGGGATCATTGTATATAATTTAATATGCATATTCACTATGAGAATTGGATAGACACAACCATACAACTTCGGTCAGTCATCTACGAAACAAAACATAATAAATTCAAAAAATAAATCAACTCTGTTTCTTTACATAGGTTCAGATTGTTTCACCTGAAAATAAGTCACAGGTGCAAGGGTTTTCCGACATGAGTAAACCAATTCAAGCCAAGTCAGTTTGGAAAAGGAGTTGTCTTGTCAGCAAAACAAATGAGGTACATAATTGACTACATTTTACAACTACCTATTTTATATTTTCCGATCAGTCTTTCGAGTCAATATATTCAAATTGATTTATGGTGGAAAACAAAATAGATGATTCAGAAGTTACACTATTTCATAAATAGATTTTGGTATTTAGAAAATGAATACATGCCTCTTACACCACTTACATATAATATTTAATTACCATAGAGCTATCTGGGTGGGCCGGTGCGGGTAGCAGAGACGGTTTCAAAAGGGATATGTCAGCCGCACGAGGTGGATCGGGCGGGGGTGGTACGTTCGGCGACGACATCAACCATAACGGGATCCAGCCACAGCAGAAGTCGAGAGTGGCTCTGCGCAAACCTCTGTGCAGGACTAGAAAGAGCGTAGGGTTGACTATCGCGTGGACGTATGATATGTGTAGGGTAATCTGAAAAAAATGTATTGTCAATATTGGAAGAAAAATTTTTGAAAGCCGTGAATTTTTGGAAATTTTTCCTGACGTTTCGCTGCCGCGAGTGGCTAGCTTCTTCAGAGGTTTAATCATCATGGCTTGCTGTCCGATGACTAACTTTTAGGCTTTGTAAAGCGTATTTATGCTTTGCAAGTAATCAGTTGTATTTGTATCTGTACTTGTACCTGCACATTCACCTGTACAAGTACCTGTACTTGAACCTGGAACATTAACAATCTTGCTGCCTGTTGTCATTCTGTTCGTTATTCTCCAATTCCTCAAAATGGGGTTCCTTATTCGATTGAGGTTCACCGCTTCTTCTTTTCTGTTGAAATTATCCGTGTGTTTTTGGATCTTTATTGGCCCCCGTACAAGTCGGCTATAGTGTCCTAGGTTGGGGGCAATCAGTTCTATGTTTTCGAACAAAATTATGTGGTCTCTTTCACTAAGCGCATGTTCTGCCACAGCTCACTTTATACTCTTTCAGTCTAGTTTCCATGGATCGTTTGGTGGTTCCGATATATACCTTCCAACAAGTGCACGGTATGTGATAGAAGTGACCTTGAGATTGAATGGATGCAGTGCATCCGAAATCAAGAAAGCCCTGAAACCGAAGAGCACCACGGTTCAAAAAGCAAAAAAGGGTCAGATGGTTGCACGCGCATATCTACCGTTTATCCCTAGGGTCACGGACATAATTGAAAAACTGTTGGATAAACACGACATCAAAACAGTTTTCAAACCCACGAGGAAGATACAACAAAGCTTTAGGTGGGCTAAAGACAGAAGAGACCCATTATCAGCAGCAGAGGTCTATCGCATACCGTGTACTTGTGAGGTATGCCATAGAAGTGACCTTGAGATCGAATGGATATAGTACCTCCGAGATCAGGAAAGCTATGAAACCGAAGAGCACCACGGTTCAAAAAGCGAAAAACGATCAGATGGTTGCAGGCGCATATCTACAGTTTATCCCTAGGTTCACTGACAGAATTGGAAAACTATTGGATAAACACGACATCGACTTCGAGGAAGATACAACAAAGCCTCAGGTCGGCTGAAGACAGAGGAAACCCGTTATAAGCGGCAGGGGTCTATGGCATACCGTGCACTGGTGGGAAGGTATATATCGGAACCACCAAACGATCCATGGGAACAAGACTAAAAGAGAATGAAAGAAACTGAAGACTAGGCCAAGCGGACAAGTCTGCTGTGGCAGAACACGCACTTAGTGAAGGAGACCACATAATTTTGTTTGGACACATAGAACTAATTGCCCCAACCTGGGATACTATAGTCGACTGGTATGGGAGGCAATGGAGATCCCCAAACACATTGAGAATTTCAACAGAAAAAAAGAAGCGGTGAACCTCAATCGAATATGGAACCCCATTTTGAGGAATTCGAGAATAACGAACAGAATGACAACAGGTAGCAAGATTGTTAATTTCCCAGGTTCAAGTACCGGTACAGGTACAGGTACAAATTCAGCTACCAATTCAACTGATTACCGAACAAGGCATTAATACGCTTTACGAAGACTAAAAGTTAATCATCGGACAGCAAGCCATGATGGTTAAAACCTCTGAAGAAGCTAGCCACCCGCGCCAGCGAAACGTTAGGAAGAAATTCCAAAAATCAACGGCTCTCAAACTCGAAAAACAGTGACACTGAAAACCTCAGCCGGGAAAGTCTAGACCATTATGTCATTGGAAGAAAAATATAGTGTTTTCACTATATCTTCCTATGAAAAAACAAATATAATTGAATGAATTGCTGGAATATCATTTGTATTAAGCAATGAAACATGGAATGAAAATACAATAAAACGAATAAATAATCAAGATATAAAATAGAAATGACTACAGCGTAAACAAAAATAATAAGAATGAAAAATTGAAATGAGCAGAAAATTAAAAGTAAATTGAAAAAATCTAAAAGATGTCAAACCAAGTTACTTTATGACTTTTCGTTTGTTTGTATTCATAATCGTCTTCGGGTGATGAGTCTGGAATAAGTCGCTGGTTGCTGGTCCTTAACGTGTGTTCAACATTTGTTTGAAAGTTGAGTAACTGGGTTCATTTGGTCGAGTGTGGATATGTGTGAGCCACAATAAACCCTTGTGGGTTTCGATGGAGTGTCGAATAGACCCACTCACTTTCGACCTAACCTAACCTAACATAACCTAACCCTATTACCGACAAAATAATGAAGGGACTCATTGTGTAATTTATGTTTATATATCAAGCAAAAACAAATATTGACAGTGTCACCAAGTTATATCACAGCATTCATTGCATTACGAGATGTTTGTTGAATTTCAACAGTTCATCAGCTCAACTGAATTTCAATTTCACTTCAATATACCGTAGAATCTCGAGGTGAAAACTCTGAGAATTTTTATAATATAAATTTTTTGTATGAGATATGACAATGATTTGAGCTAACGAAAATTTGAAATTATGGCGAAATTTTTATTGAAAAAATGGCGTACTATTCAATATATGAAGTATTGGTGAACTCGCCGAAGTATATCTGAATTGGATTCATGGGTTGTTATTCAAGTCGAAGAGAAAAAACTTTTCATTATTGGTATGTTACTAGTATAGAGCATTCGAGTGGTATGAAGTGCTATGAAATGAATACAGATTGTTTTGACGAGCTGAGATGTATGCATAGTAATTGGTGAAAACTCTATAGACTTTCATAATATAAAGTTTTAGTAGTATATATGACGATGATTCAAGATTTGAACTAACGTAAATTTGATATTATCGTGAAATTTTTATTGAAAAAATGGTCAAAAAATATATTCAACAATATAAGATTCAAAATAACTCGCCGAAATATGTCAGAATTTGTCAAATTGATGAATTGCATTCAAGGGTTGTTATTCATGTCGAAGAGAAGAAACTTTTCATTATTGTTATGTCTCTAGTATTAGGCATTCAAGTCGTATGGAGTGCTATAAAATATAAATTGTTTTGACGAGACGTCAACATAACACATATGAAAATAGTCATTTATTAGATTTGTGCGTATTGAACATGCCTTGAACCACAGAGCTGAGATGTATGCACAGTAATTGGTGAAAAATCTATGTATTTCCATGATATAAATTTTTGTAGGAGATATGACAGTGATTCAAGATTTGAGCTATCGAAAATTAGAAATTATGGCGAAATTTTTATTGAAAAAATGGCGAACAATTCAAGAGCCCTATTGAAAATGATAAGTGAAAACACTTTGTGAAAAAAAAGATGTTACAAGAAAATATCTATATGGGATATTGAGATTATCTTCAGTTAATTTGTTCAATATCTTCAGCTTGTTGTTTTTCAGCTCCTGTACAGTCCATCAGAATATCTTTGCTGCTCATGAGCCCTGGACACTAACGTATTCTGATATTCTTCTGTTCAGTTTGAATCAACACCTTCACGAGACCTTCAGAGTTCGCTTAACGCGATTTGTCGTTTCATTGATTTTTCCATACCATCTCGCATTTACCTCCATATATAATAAATGATGACAATTGTGATGAATATTAAAATTGGAATTATTACTCCATCGGTGTATGTGTGTGTGTGTGAATTTGGTGGAAAGAGATTGATTTGCATCATTTGATCCCGTGCCAGTAGTTTATATCTGCAGTCTTTTTTAGTTTGTAACTTCTGATTCACTCATTTTCAACTATTTGTTTTTTTCTCTTCACACTACCGAAATGAATAAAATGCTTGTCACATATATCTTTCTTACAAAATAAAAATATTTTTTTATACAGTCGTCGAAAATATACAATAACAAAAAAATATATACAAGAGTATATAGTGGTGAATGAACATCATGTTGAAAGATACAAGGTTGGTGAAAAACAACTCATATACATAGGACATTTGAGAAATTAAGAAAATATGATTGTCAATTTCGAGTGTTCCACATTTCATTTCAGAACTATAACACAATTGTCAACAAAATGAGATAAGCAGAATGCAAAATTGAAATAGGATGACTGGTGATACGTTGGGTCGTTTTGAGAAAAGTTGTATTATATACAGGGTTCAGAGTAGGAAATTTGAGCCGGTTCTAATCCTCCCCCCCACCACTATGACGTATTAATTGCTT